>CM053254.1:36789601-37055018 GCA_028583405.1 Pogonophryne albipinna | reverse complement strand
CCTGACCCGTTCTGTACCTGCGACTCCCGTCCTGCTTTCACCTGGAACCCTCGCCTGTCCCGACCAGCCCTTTGCCTACTATCTGCCGTTTTGTCTCCTACCAGTTTATTGCCTTCAATAAAGCTGGTTACCGACTATCCCTAGTTTCCCGTGTTCTGCATTTTGGTCCTCAGCTCGTTTGTGACATATATATAATATTGATTGCAATTATTATATTAAAAAATCCAACAAACATGATCAACAGGAAAGCCCTATTAAGGCATTTCATGGTTTGAAAAAAAGTTGAGGATGGGGTCCAGACAGTTCAATCAGGAGAGACTTCATTTTGTTTAAAGAACATGTATTGACACATGTCATATGATAAATGTTAAGTCTTTGGCGATTAGACCCCGATCCTGAAATCTTATATCTAAAGGTGGAAAAGCCGTGAGCATATAGGGAACCCCCCGGGGTCTAGACACTGGTGATGATGATGCTGAAGATCTGGATTTGATGAGGAGGTGTGATGAGGTCTTTGGATTAGCTCTCCTGGTACTGGATTTGATGAAAGGAGGTGGATGGGGGGGAGGCGGGCGGCAGCATGAACACCTGAAATCACAGCTGACTGCAGGAGGGAGGAGAACCATTTCAAAGTTTGGCTGCTGGAGAATGAGGTGAATGTAATAGGTTAAAGACAGCGCCCGTGATGAGCTGATTATAAGCAGCTGCGGAGTGAATGTATACATACCCAGTCTTCCTGAAAGAACTTGCGCTGAGCTTCATAGAGTGAATCAGACTCATGGTCAGAATGCTGTTTGGGAGGCTCAGTTCTTCCTGTTGACAGAAGATGGCACTTTTCTGAGAGGGAGCCAGCTGGCAGACACTGGACAGTGGACAGTGGCAAACCAACAGATGAAACAGGAATCCATCTGAGAGGCTATGTGGAAAAGGATAACAAATAATGTCAGCAAGACATGAACATATTTAACCACTATCATTCAATTCTGTAATTGCAGGTTTGCTAGCATGATATTTCAAACATAAATGGCCAGTCTTAGTTTAAAGCCCACTCACCACGTCAAGGTGCAGGCCACGAGTGAGGACACAACAATGATCACAAACAGTACATACACACGAGACAACACTTACATACATATAAATAACTTACATATACAATGAACATTTAACAAATACAATGTTTGGGTAGTTATTTTAATACATTGAATACATTGAATACATTTAACACATTGAATACTTTGAATACATTGAACACATTGAATACATTGAATACATTTAACATAAATAACAATTGAAATGTACAATAACTAAACCCTTAACTACATACACTATACATCTCCAGTGTGGCAATATTTCAGCAAGATTTGGAATCAGATATGAAAAAAAAAATGACTTGTTGAGAGTTTTGCGTGTCCATGTTCAGTACAGACTTGTGCCGCGTTAAGCGTACTCCAAGTAGTATGTTGAACACAGACTTGCAAACAAAATACACCAAATTGGTCAGTTACAGTTGAAGGTACAGATACAACATAATGAATATTGGCTAGAAAGAAGCTTGGGATGTTGCTGTTGACATTCAATCATCAATCAATGTTTATTTATATAGCCCAATATCACAAATGTTACATTTGTCTCAGTGGACTTCACAGTTTGTACAAAATATCAGTATGACAATACGACACCCTCTGTCCTTAGACCCTCACATCGTACAAGGAAAAACTTCCGAAGAAAACCCACAGTTTTAAAGGGAAAAATGGGAGAAACCTCAGGGAGAGCAACAGAGGAGGGATCCCTCTCCCAGGACGGACAGACGTGCAATAGATGCCGTGTGTAAATTGAAAAGATAATACATTTGCAACATAGGTAGTCCAAATGTTTGGAAATGCATGTGTGTATAATAGGAAGATGAATCCACGAGGATATCCATCCAGGACCTATGATCCAGACCACAGCCACGACTCAAGATCCAGGGCTCGCGATGCAGGACACAGGACCGCAGGATCATCCATGACTCCGGATCCCAGCGTATATAGACACCAAAAAGAAAGAAATTTGGGGAAGCTGGGTTAATCGGAACATGAGAGTACACAGGTATAGACAGAGAGAAGGAAGAAGTAAGATGTCCCCCGACAAACTAAGCCTATATCAGCAAAACTAGGGGCTGAATCTAATCAGCCCTAACTATAAGCTTTATCAAAAAGGAAGGTCTTAAGCGCACTCTTAAAAACGGATAGGGTGTCTGCCGCCCGAACACAAACTGGAAGCTGATTCCACAAATGTGGAGCTTGATAAGAAAAGGCTCTGGCTCCCATTGTACTTTTAGAGACTCTAGGAACAACCAACAACCCTGCATTCTTGGAACGCAATGCCCTAGTAGGACAGTAGGGTATAATGAGTTCTTTAAGGTAAGATGGCGCCTGCCCATTAAGGGCTTTGTAGGCGAGAAGAAGAATTTTAAATTCTATCCTGTGTTCTATAGGGAGCCAGTGTAAGGCAGCCAGAACAGGAGTAATGTGGTCCCTTTTCCTAACTCTGGTTAGTACACGAGCTGCAGCATTTTGAATCAGCTGAAGCGACTTGACTGACTTCTTGGTACACCCTGATAATAAAGAGTTACAATAATCCAGCCTTGAAGTAACAAATGCATGGACTAGTTTCTCTGCATCGTTTTGAGGCAAGATATGCCTGATTTTTGCAATGTTACGTAGATGGAAGTAGGCGGTCCTTGAAATTGATTTTATGTGGGCGTTAAAGGATAAATCCTGATCAAATATAACACCAAGATTCCTTACAGTCTCACTGGAGGCCAAATTAATGCCATCCATAGTTAGTATATCTTTAGATAATTTGTTTCGTAGATTCTTCGGGCCAAGTACAATAACTTCAGTTTTGGTCGTGTTTAACATCAAAAAGTTTAAGGTCATCCACGTTTTTAAGTCCTTGAGGCAGTCTTGAATTTTATTTAGATGATTAATTTCATCAGGCTTGATTGATAAATATAGTTGAGTATCATCTGCATAACAATGAAAATTTACAGAATGATTCCTTATAATATTGCCTAACGGAAGCATATATAATGTGAACAAAATAGGTCCGAGCACTGAGCCCTGTGGCACTCCATGGCTAACTTTGGTTTGCGTGGAAGATTCATCATTGACACGTACAAACTGAGAGCGTTCAGATAGATAGGACCTAAACCAGCCTAAAGCAGTTCCCTGTATGCCAACTAAGTGCTCTAGTCTTTGCAATAAGATATCATGATCGATAGTATCAAATGCAGCACTGAGATCGAGCAAAACAAGAATAGAGACAAGTCCCTTGTCAGAGGCTATTAGAATGTCATTTGTGACTTTAACCAGAGCTGTCTCTGTGCTATGATGTGTTCTAAAGCCAGACTGAAAATCTTCAAATAAATCATTGTTTTTTAAGTAATCACACAACTGTTTTGCGACTGCTTTCTCAAGAATTTTTGAGAGGAACGGAAGATTAGAAATAGGTCTATAATTGGCTAAAACCTCTGGATCGAGGTTGTGCTTTTTAAGAAGCGGTTTTATCACTGCTACTTTGAATGATTGTGGAACATAGCCTGATAATAAAGACATATTCATAATATTTAATAAAGAAGTGCTAATTAATGGAAAAACTTCCTTCAACAGCTTAGTTGGAATTGGGTCTAACATACACGTTGATGGTTTAGAAGAGAGAATCATTGAATTTAATTGTTCAAGGTTAATGGCTGAAAAGCATTCTAGTTTACTATCTAGTGTAATATTAGAACTTACGTTTCCGGGAGCTGTTGATAACACTATACTGGTCAAAGGCAAGAGGTCATTAATTTTGTTTCTAAGAGTAACAATTTTATCGTTAAAAAAGCACATAAAATCATTACTACTGAGTGCTATGGGAATAGAAGGCTCAATCGAGCTGTGGCTCTCTGTCAGCCTGGCTACAGTGCTGAAAAGAAATCTTGCATTATTCTTATTCTCATCTATTAATGAAGAGTAGTAGGCTGCTCTCGCTTTACGCAGTGCTTTCTTATATTCATTGAGAGTAATATGCCAAATTAAACGAGATTCTTCAAGTTTAGTGGAACGCCATATCCTTTCAAGTTGTCTCGACTTTTGCTTTATTTTGCGGGTTTCGGCATTATGCCATGGAGCTAATCTATGTTGTTTTATTTTCTTCTTTTTCAAAGGAGCAACAGAGTCTAATTTTATTCGCAGCGCATCTGTAGCACTATCAACAACATGATCAATTTGGGGTGGTGTACATTTTGTATAAGTTTCCTCCCTACATGCAGACATGCTATCGAGTTAAATATTGGTGGAATCTCTTCCTTAAATTTGGCTATAGCACTAACAGATAGGTTTCTGCTGCAGGAGCTTTTGACTAATGCTTTGTAGTCTAGTAACAGTACTTCAAAAGTTACTAAGAAATGGTCGGATAAAGCAGGATTATGCGGTTCGACTAATAGTTGCTCAATTTCAATACCATAAGTCAGAACAAGGTCGAGAGTGTGATTATAGCAGTGGGTTGGTTTATTTACACTCTGACAGAAACCAACAGAATCTAATATAGAGTTAAATGCAACAGTAAGGCTATTTTTATCATCGTCAACATGAATATTAAAGTCACCTACGATAATTACTTTATCTGTTTTAAGTACCAAAGTTGATAAAAACTCAGAGAATTCTGATATGAATTCTGACATTCACATAAATCGTTCCACTGTTGAAAACCATGTGTTGTGTTTCTTAACAATAAATAAACAGAGGACTGTGACATACATTCAAATCCACATATAGAAGAAGATATAGAATAAATATGTTTACTTACAACAGACATAAGGAAAAGAAAACACGTACAGAGCTCATACACATATAGAAGAAGATATAGAATAAATATGTTTACTTACAACAGTCATAAGGAAAAGAAAACACGTACAGAGCTCATACACATATAGAAGAAGATATAGAAGAAATATGTTTACTTACAACAGTCATAAGGAGAAGAAACACGTACAGAGCTCATACACATATAGAAGAAGATATAGAAGAAATATGTTTACTTACAACAGTCATAAGGAGAAGAAACACGGACAGAGCTCATACACATATAGAAGAAGATATAGAAGAAATATGTTTACTTACAACAGTCATAAGGAGAAGAAACACGTACAGAGCTCATACAAACACACACACACAGACATAAATAAATTAACATATTACAACAAGCAACACTCAACTACTGGTGATGAAAATGGATCAACTTGGTGAATTGATGCCTGACAATGTCCTTGGTCATCTTCTCTGTCTCACGTCTGGCTAAGTGGTGCATCCTTACTTTACAATATATGGAGGATGCCATTTTCACCAGTACATGTACGTGATTGTCCTCAACAGTGGTTTCGAACATGTGGAAATGCAACTCTGGGAACAAGACTTTGTCTGCACTGTACATCAGCACTTGATTTGTGATGGCTGATGTTAAGCCATGTCCCTGGGGGAGCTTGCCAGAGGTTGTTCTCAAAATCCTTTGAAAGCAACGCTCCGACTCCATGCAAACAACAATTATCCCAGGTAATGGTTTTTGCAAACCTCCTCGAGTCTTCAGGAGGACAAAGGGATGCACGGTGGTTTCTGAGGTCAACGCTTCAGCACAAGGCATGCAGTTGTGCTTTTGCTTGATCTTCTTGACAACAAAGCCAGCAATGTAGTTGATGGCAGCTTCCTTGTACTCAGAAACAGCATCAACATTTGGGCATAGGTGGTAATCATGCTCTGACTCTGCATGCTCAACAGGCTTCAAGTCATACCTGCGCAAGGTGTTAGCTGCTGCAGGTGTCGCCCCCAAGATGGATGTGTTATCGCGGAGGATGCAATTGCCTGTTCTAGTCCTCACTTGCAACTTCACTAGAAGACGCTTGTATGCAGCTGTGAACTGTCTTGCAGTAGGGTTGTTGTTAAATCCACCACGTGCTCTGACAGCCGAAAAGAACAGCTCAAGGTGATCTTGGCTCAGCTTATAAGTGAGAAGGTAACGGCACTGGGCATTTGGCTTACACACAGCTTCCTGGAAAACATTCCATACACTTATGCAGCTGGCAATGAAACCAACCACACAGGTTTTCCGTTTTCCAGCATGCACTGGTATGCCTTTCTCATCTTTCAGTTCGAGGAGAGACTTTTGTGCCTTCAGCAGGATTTGTTCTGCACGCTCTTTGTTGGATGTCCTCATAGGTGCTTTGTACCCTTTCTCTAGGGGATTCCTGCTGTTCAGGACATCGAAGGCAGCATCAATAGTTCTCAGGAACTCAACCGTCTCTTCACATCCTCTGAACTGTGGTAGATGGAGCTGTGTGTTGCAAAACTCCAAAGCATCTGCCACACTGCTGCTGAAAACCTGGGTTGCAAGCTTAACCTTCATTTTCTGTTTTTCCCACCGTATATGTGCCATTTTCAACTTGTTTCCAAGTCGCAGTCCCTGTGCCTCCTGAAGTTTGTTCAGCTCTTGTAGAAATTTCCAACTGATTTTTCCTGTTGGAGTTTGCAACGTACTTCGATCAGCCAATGTGTTTCGGATTAACTTGAGCATGTGGCACACATCAAGTACTGCATGGATTGTGTCTGAGGGATCAGCTGGATGTGGAAATGATGGCTTCATGTTAAGTACATCCATGTTTGCTCCAAGGGCTCTCAACATTGCAAAGTGGCATGATGGACCATCACATGTCAATGACAATACACGAGCTCCGATGGCATGGAGTCGTAGAAGGCACTCCTTGATGATATTAGCGCGCTCTTCTCCTGTCAATCCATCAATTAAGAAGTATGCTACTGGGATCTTCCATGAATCGTCAATAGCAACAACCATAAGGACCAAGGCATCTTTGGCTGGTGGTAAACTGTCATCGACGATGCCACAGCCTAGGTCCACGTATCCATGGAATTTCCCAGCAGCATATTCCACATGCTTACGTATTGACACTTCATCCATCATGAGAGCACACAAGGTTTCCTTTCCCTCACGTTTCCTTTCTTCGACACGAGACTTGATGGCAGAAAAGGCTGGTTGTGTGAATCCAGGATCTGCAAAGATTTTGCTGTACCACGACCGGATGGTTTCGGGATGTGGCAAAACAAGGTCAAAGCATTCACGCACATAAGCATAAGCTTTAGCGGAATAAAAATGCAGAGTCATTGCGAATGAACGCAATTCCTCTGACACTTTTTGCTTTTTCCTCTGTTTAACTCTGATGAGTATTTCTTTTGGCACTCCACTAAAAGAGGCTTCCAGCATCTCAGCACAACCTGTTGAGATGAGCATTTTCTGCTTCAGATCACTGATA
The DNA here is from genome assembly GCA_028583405.1 of Pogonophryne albipinna. NCBI lineage: Eukaryota > Metazoa > Chordata > Actinopteri > Perciformes > Artedidraconidae > Pogonophryne > Pogonophryne albipinna. The sequence goes on along the minus strand of CM053254.1, from coordinate 37,047,673 downwards.
ACCTCAGTTAAACAGTTAATTTGTATTTTTAAACGTGTGGTCTTTTGTTTTTCTAATTTGAGTTTTTTGCGACAATTTACCAATTTTTTACCCATTTGGTTTATTTTAACACCTAATTTGCGCTTCAGCTTATTGGGAGATGCAAAATAACTGTGGTCAGCAGTGGTTGAAATTATGTTGTGATTTGCAGTGTTTTGTGCATGTGAATCCTCAACACACAGTGTCTCATCATTGTGATGAAGGATTACATCTGACACAAAATGTGTTTCCTCGTGCACCTCCTCCATCACAATGTTGTCATTATCGTCCGATAACTCTCTGACACTTGCACCTTCCTGTGTTGTAGTCTCATTGGTGGTGCGGTGCGGTGCTTTAATTTATGGTAAGTGTGGTCAGCAGAGGCCGAAATGCTGTCACTCACTTCAAAATGTTGTACCTTTGTGTCCTCAACACAATGTTCATCATCATTGTGATGAAAGATTACATCTGACAACAAATGTGTGTCATTGTGCACTTCCTCCATCACAATGTTGTCATTAACCTCTGATACGCAAACAGTGTCACTTACCTTCGGGGCCATACTCACCACCTGTGTCCTGGATGTTGTGTGGACGCAGGGGAAGGCAAAAACAGTCGGGACAGCAGATGATTTCAGTTTTCTGAATGTGTGAAAACACTCATCGGTGAAATGTAGAGCACATATGTGGGAGTTGGAGTTTGGCTTCCAATTCTTGCGATTGATCTTCTTGACCCATTGACACATCCTTGCTTTGTCATGGCGTGGAAAACTGTAACCATATTTATGTCATAGCTTGAGTGGTATGCACATCTTAATTGTATGTATTATCCCTCCTATTACATTCAGGGTTAAATTGACCCCTTTTTAAGTTTGAAAATCTAGGAAAAATACTGTAAAGTACACACACACACACACACACACACACAAACACACACACACACACGGTCTGTTGGAGGTAAACGAGGTAAACATGCACTATGTCACATTGACCAAGGAATATTTAATACATTTAAAGGGGGGGTAGGTAAGTTTGAGAAACCGGCTCGAGATACACTTTTTGTTATATTCCATGGAATGCTCTTAACATCCCGATAGCAATGCATATCTTAAGTGCTTTGACAAAAAATCCATAAAAAAATGTCATCTGTGGAAGCCGTAATACTGTAAAAAGTACGACCAATCCGTTTAGCCGGGCCGGCTAAACGGATTGGATTGCCGTCCTGTCTGTCAGCCTTCCATCTCGTGCACGCACAAATGTATCTCGTGCCCTCATTGGGCGTGCCGTCATTGGGCGTGCATTGCAGCAGTACTTCAATGACTCGCCAGCAACAGGCGGCCACTTTCACCATGGCAGAGTTAGGTTCAACATCGTCTACTGGTGGCAAAAGAAATAATGTAACGGAGCAAATTAGGAACAAAAACAAAGTGGAAACTAGGAGAATTCAAACCAGAGTCAATATCGGAGTTGCTTTTCAACGATGGCGACAACTGATGCAACACACCTATGGGGGTTATTCCCTATCTTTATTCAAGAGCGTGGTATTTACATTTGAGAGCATACTTTATGTATTTATTTCCCTCAAACCCTGTCCTCGCACTCAAATAGTGCCTGCTTGCACTTAGATCTGCTTCTGCTCAAACTGTACGCTTGCACTCAGATATATTGCTGCTTACGGATTTTTTCTGCTCTCAGATTTTTCTCTGCGCGCTCGAAACTTTTGTGCAACAATCCTGTCAAAATCCCTCAACCAATAGGAGGCCAGGTGTCCTTGCGGGTGCGTTCGTTTTACTTATTACAGCGTCCCGTAAGGGCGGTTACTCTTTGGTTTGTCTTTGGTGCGATGACAGGGTTTGAGTGAAGGAAATCAATAAAGTATGCTCTCAAATGTAAATACCACGCTCTTGAATAAAGATAGGGAATAACCCCCAGACACACCGAGTTGAAATCTGACGCCGTGGTCGCTCTTTTTCTCTTGGACAGGTTTTGTATGGTTTACAATTCCCCTGAACTATATAGCCAACCTAAGTCATGTGCGCGTTCATGTGTGTTGGAGGAGGTGCTCTGTAAGGAAGTCTGAAGGAAGGGGCGGATTCTTTTCGGCTGTGTACTTTCAAATTTTAGTGCACTCGAGCCGGTTTCTCAAACTTACCTACCCCCCCTTTAACAGGAGGGTTAACTAGGTATTACAATTCACTATTCAACACAAAAACAACTACTTATATGTTGTTCTTTCATAATTATTTTTCAAATCTAACCCATAGATGTATGAAGAGAGTGGTAATCACAGATTAGCAATTGTTAAGCAATTTGTTAGCATATTATTCAGCTTGCTAGCAATAGCCTACTTAAAATAATATCTTATATATTTATAGACTGTAAGTGATTATGTTTTTTTTCACATACCTGTACATAGAAATCTCAGAACCACTCCCTTCACTTCGGTTCAAACACAGTTGTAGGCAACACAAGAAGGCATTTTATAATATCTTGCTGCGAAGACAAAGAGATTTGGATTGCCGACACAGGAGATGTTGGAAAGAAAGGCTGAGTTTAGCGCAGCCCAGACCAAAATCCCCCGCGCCCCTCCCCCTTCACACGAGGTCACGTTCAGTGTTCATTGCCACTTCACTGTCTGAGGCTAAGACAAAGCTAACTTCAACTAAAATCAACAACTTTGACAGTTTGCTCCAAAAGGTAAGAGACGGAAACATATTGATTTTGTAACCTGCCTCCTTAATGTCTGTATGTATGTAACATGTTCTCATATAAAATAGTAAAATAAGCCAAACTACTCAACAGCAACCGCTACTGTGGCTAAGCTAATGTTGGGTGTTTGCTCATTAGTTTTCCATACTTTTCATAGTTAACCAAAATGCTAGAAATGTATGCATGCCAGCAGTTCTGCAATGTTAACTCTGTATGCATTAGCTAACTTTCTAGAAACCAGACTTTGAATTTATAATTAGTTTTATATATTTTTATTATTTAAAATCTATAAATGTGAGATGAAAAAACTAAAATGACATATCTTTGTCACAACAAGTGTCCAATGCAATGTCCCTACCATTGTAAACGACGATGCATACAGAATCTTCAAGAACACATATTATTTTTAAAGAGGCGTGAAGAGCTAATCATTTGTACTTTATTTATAGATGGCAGAAATAGTCGGATCAACATCCAATCCAATCCTGAAGGAGAGTGGGCAGCCCGCCATACTTGGACAAGGTGCTGTATAGTTCTTAAAAGCATTTGTATTCATTTTGTTTCAGTAATTCGTTGATTGCATACCCTTTAATTTCATATGTACCTTATTTTTACATCTGATAGTGAAATCAGTTGATTGTGACCTTATCACAAAAAGTCAGTGACTTAATACATCCTGCTTCGTATAATGCATGCAATCGTCATGAGTCATGCATTCATTAATGGAATATTAATATATAATCTTAATCCTTATAAAGTTTCATTATGATTCTATATACAATTATAGAGTTATATGTAATATAATATAAACATTAACTTGTGTAGTCTTCGTAAAACAATATGACAACTCGCCTTTTTCTAAAAGATGATCACCACTAACCACTTTTTTTCCTTTTTCAATATATTTTATTCTATCTAGGTCCCAATGTGTGGATAATAGGGAGCAGCTACGTTCGACGTGGGGAAGAAAGAGCCAGACACACCATGGGAAGCAACCTGGGTCTCAATTGCCGTGTGTGGTGGTTTGGCAAGGGTGGTCTGAGGTGGAGGAACCTTCTTCCCGTTTTCTATCAGTCCTTGAGAGGAAGAACAGTCCCGGATGTCCTGCTCATACACTGTGGCGGCAACGACCTTGGCAACATCAAAGGTGTGGAGCTTGACACAGCGATGAAGCAGGACCTGCTTTCCCTCAGTGACAACTTCTCAGAGATGAAGATAATTCTATCTTCTATCAATGAGAGATGTCACTGGAGGAAAGCCAATCCGGGAAAGCTGACCAAGGCCAGAATGTGGGTGAACAGAGAGATGGGTAAATGTGTTAGTGGTTTGGGTGGAGAGAGTGTAAGGCATCCTTGCATTAAGTTTGACTGCCCTGGCATATTTCTAAGAGATGGAGTTCATTTCACCAATTTGGGAAATGATATGTTTTTAAGTAACCTTAAACAGTCCCTTGAGGCTACAATCTAAAGTGGTTCTGCATTTTGGATTCTAGCCTCAACAGGATATGTATATTTAACAAAAATAACTTTTAAATTTGACAGGGCAGTCCTCCTTGTAAGGATGTCTTCACTTACTCACACAATTTTTTTTAAATGTGTAATTGAATTAAACTGTTCACTCACATTCTGTGTTCTTCCTCTCTCTTAAACTTTAGTCCCCCTGTCTTGTTTCTCTCTTTCCCTCACTCATCTTAGTCCCCCTGTCTTGTTTCTCTCTTTCCCTCACTCATCTTAGTCCCCCTGTCTTGTTTCTCTCTTTCCCTCACTCATCTTAGTCCCCCTGTCTTGTTTCTCTCTTTCCCTCACTCATCTTAGTCCCCCTGTCTTGTTTCTGTCTTTCCCTCACTCATCTTAGTCCCCCTGTCTTGTTTCTCTCTTTCCCTCACTCATCTTAGTCCCCCTGTCTTGTTTCTCTCTTTCCTCACTCATCTTAGTCCCCCTGTCTTGTTTCTCTCTTTCCCTCACTCATCTTAGTCCCCCTGTCTTGTTTCTCTCTTTCCCTCACTCATCTTAGTCCCCCTGTCTTGTTTCTCTCTTTCCCTCACTCATCTTAGTCCCCCTGTCTTGTTTCTGTCTTTCCCTCACTCATCTTAGTCCCCCTGTCTTGTTTCTCTCTTTCCCTCACCATCTTAGTCCCCCTGTCTTGTTTCTCTCTTTCCCTCACTCATCTTAGTCCCTCTGTCTTGTTTCTCTCTTTCCCTCACTCATCTTAGTCCCCCTGTCTTGTTTCTCTCTTTCCCTCACTCATCTTAGTCCCCCCTGTTTTGTTTCTCTCTTTCCCTCACTCATCTTAGTCCCCCTGTCTTGTTTCTCTCTTTCCCTCACTCATCTTAGTCCCCCTGTCTTGTTTCTCTCTTTCCCTCACTCATCTTAGTCCCCCTGTCTTGTTTCTCTCTTTCCCTCACTCATCTTAGTCCCTCTGTCTTGTTTCTCTCTTTCCCTCACTCATCTTAGTCCCCCTGTCTTGTTTCTCTCTTTCCCTCACTCATCTTAGTCCCCCTGTCTTGTTTCTCACTTTCCCTCACTCATCTTAGTCCCCCTGTCTTGTTTCTCTCTTTCCCTCACTCATCTTAGTCCCTCTGTCTTGTTTCTCTCTTTCCCTCACTCATCTTAGTCCCCCTGTCTTGTTTCTCTCTGTCCCTCACTCATCTTAGTCCCCCTGTTTTGTTTCTCTCTTTCCCTCACTCATCTTAGTCCCCCTGTTTTGTTTCTGTCTTTCCCTCACTCATCTTAGTCCCCCTGTCTTGTTTCTCTCTTTCCCTCACTCATCTTAGTCCCCCTGTCTTGTTTCTCTCTTTCCCTCACTCATCTTAGTCCCCCTGTTTTGTTTCTGTCTTTCCCTCACTCATCTTAGTCCCCCTGTCTTGTTTCTCTCTTCCCTCACTCATCTTAGTCCCCCTGTCTTGTTTCTCTCTGTCCCTCACTCATCTTAGTCCCCCTGTTTTGTTTCTCTCTTTCCCTCACTCATCTTAGTCCCCCTGTTTTGTTTCTGTCTTTCCCTCACTCATCTTAGTCCCCCTGTCTTGTTTCTCTCTTTCCCTCACTCATCTTAGTCCCCCTGTCTTGTTTCTCTCTTTCCCTCACTCATCTTAGTCCCCCTGTCTTGTTTCTGTCTTTCCCTCACTCATCTTAGTCCCCCTGTCTTGTTTCTCTCTTTCCCTCACTCATCTTAGTCCCCCTGTCTTGTTTCTCTCTTTCCCTCACTCATCTTAGTCCCCCTGTCTTGTTTCTCTCTTTCCCTCACTCATCTTAGTCCCCCTGTTTTGTTTCTCTCTTTCCCTCACTCATCTTAGTCCCCCTGTCTTGTTTCTCTCTTTCCCTCACTCATCTTAGTCCCCCTGTCTTCTTTCTGTCTTTCCCTCACTCATCTTAGTCCCCCTGTCTTGTTTCTCTCTTTCCCTCACTCATCTTAGTCCCCCTGTTTTGTTTCTCTCTTTCCCTCACTCATCTTAGTCCCCCTGTCTTGTTTCTCTCTTTCCCTCACTCATCTTAGTCCCCCTGTCTTGTTTCTCTCTTTCCCTCACTCATCTTAGTCCCCCTGTCTTGTTTCTCTCTTTCCCTCACTCATCTTAGTCCCCTGTCTTGTTTCTCTCTTTCCCTCACTCATCTTAGTCCCCATGTCTTGTTTCTGTCTTTCCCTCACTCATCTTAGTCCCCTGTCTTGTTTCTCTCTTTCCCTCACTCATCTTAGTCCCCCTGTCCTTGTTTCTCTCTTTCCCTCACTCATCTTAGTCCCCCTGTCTTGTTTCTCTCTTTCCCTCACTCATCTTAGTCCCCCTGTCTTGTTTCTCTCTCTTCCCTCACTCATCTTAGTCCCTCTGTCTTGTTTCTCTCTTTCCCTCACTCATCTTAGTCCCCCTGTCTTGTTTCTCTCTTTCCCTCACTCATCTTAGTCCCCCTGTTTTGTTTCTCTCTTTCCCTCACTCATCTTAGTCCCCCTGTCTTGTTTCTCTCTTTCCCTCACTCATCTTAGTCCCCCTGTCTTGTTTCTCTCTTTCCCTCACTCATCTTAGTCCCCCTGTCTTGTTTCTCTCTTTCCCTCACTCATCTTAGTCCCCCTGTTTTGTTTCTCTCTTTCCCTCACTCATCTTAGTCCCCCTGTCTTGTTTCTCTCTTTCCCTCACTCATCTTAGTCCCCCTGTCTTGTTTCTCTCTTTCCCTCACTCATCTTAGTCCCCCTGTCTTGTTTCTCTCTTTCCCTCACTCATCTTAGTCCCCCTGTCTTGTTTCTCTCTTTCCCTCACTCATCTTAGTCCCCCTGTCTTGTTTCTCTCTTTCCCTCACTCATCTTAATCCCCCTGTCTTGTTTCTCTCTTTCCCTCACTCATCTTAGTCCCCCTGTCTTGTTTCTCTCTTTCCCTCACTCATCTTAGTCCCCCTGTCTTGTTTCTCTCTTTCCCTCACTCATCTTAGTCCCCCTGTCTTGTTTCTCTCTTTCCCTCACTCATCTTAGTCCCCCTGTCTTGTTTCTCTCTTTCCCTCACTCATCTTAGTCCCCCTGTCTTGTTTCTGTCTTTCCCTCACTCATCTTAGTCCCCCTGTCTTGTTTCTCTCTTTCCCTCACTCATCTTAGTCCCCCTGTCTTGTTTCTCTCTTTCCCTCACTCATATTAGTCCCCCTGTCTTGTTTCTCTCTTTCCCTCACTCATCTTAGTCCCCCTGTTTTGTTTCTCTCTTTCCCTCACTCATCTTAGTCCCCCTGTCTTGTTTTCTCTCTTTCCCTCACTCATCTTAGTCCCCCTGTCTTCTTTCTCTCTTTCCCTCACTCATCTTAGTCCCTCTGTCTTGTTTCTCTCTTTCCCTCACTCATCTTAGTCCCCCTGTCTTGTTTCTCTCTTTCCCTCACTCATCTTAGTCCCTCTGTCTTGTTTCTCTCTTTCCCTCACTCATCTTAGTCCCCCTGTCTTGTTTCTGTCTTTCCCTCACTCATCTTAGTCCCCCTGTCTTGTTTCTCTCTTTCCCTCACTCATCTTAGTCCCCCTGTCTTGTTTCTCTCTTTCCCTCACTCATCTTAGTCCCTCTGTCTTGTTTCTCTCTTTCCCTCACTCATCTTAGTCCCCCTGTCTTGTTTCTCTCTTTCCCTCACTCATCTTAGTCCCCCTGTCTTGTTTCTCTCTTTCCCTCACTCATCTTAGTCCCCCTGTCTTGTTTCTCTCTTTCCCTCACTCATCTTAGTCCCCCTGTTTTGTTTCTGTCTTTCCCTCACTCATCTTAGTCCCCCTGTTTTGTTTCTGTCTTTCCCTCACTCATCTTAGTCCCCCTGTTTTGTTTCTCTCTTTCCCTCACTCATCTTAGTCCCCCTGTCTTGTTTCTCTCTTTCCCTCACTCATCTTAGTCCCCCTGTCTTGTTCTCTCTTTCCCTCACTCATCTTAGTCCCCCTGTCTTGTTTCTCTCTTTCCCTCACTCATCTTAGTCCCCCTGTCTTGTTTCTCTCTTTCCCTCACTCATCTTAGTCCCCCTGTCTTGTTTCTCTCTTTCCCTCACTCATCTTAGTCCCCCTGTTTTGTTTCTCTCTTTCCCTCACTCATCTTAGTCCCCTGTTTTGTTTCTGTCTTTCCCTCACTCATCTTAGTCCCCCTGTCTTGTTTCTCTCTTTCCCTCACTCATCTTAGTCCCCATGTCTTGTTTCTCTCTTTCCCTCACTCATCTTAGTCCCCCTGTCTTGTTTCTCTCTTTCCCTCACTCATCTTAGTCCCCCTGTCTTGTTTCTCTCTTTCCCTCACTCATCTTAGTCCCCCTGTCTTCTTTCTGTCTTTCCCTCACTCATCTTAGTCCCCCTGTCTTGTTTCTCTCTTTCCCTCACTCATCTTAGTCCCCCTGTCTTGTTTCTCTCTTTCCCTCACTCATCTTAGTCCCCCTGTCTTGTTTCTCTCTTTCCCTCACTCATCTTAGTCGCCCTGTTTTGTTTCTGTCTTTCCCTCACTCATCTTAGTCCCCATGTCTTGTTTCTGTCTTTCCCTCACTCATCTTAGTCCCCCTGTCTTGTTTCTCTCTTTCCCTCACTCATCTTAGTCCCATGTCTTGTTTCTCTCTTTCCCTCACTCATCTTAGTCCCCCTGTCTTGTTTCTGTCTTTCCCTCACTCATCTTAGTCCCCCTGTCTTGTTTCTCTCTTTCCCTCACTCATCTTAGTCCCCCTGTCTTGTTTCTCTCTTTCCCTCACTCATCTTAGTCCCCCTGTCTTGTTTCTCTCTTTCCCTCACTCATCTTAGTCCCCCTGTCTTGTTTCTCTCTTTCCCTCACTCATCTTAGTCCCCCTGTCTTGTTTCTCTCTTTCCCTCACTCATCTTAGTCCCCCTGTCTTGTTTCTCTCTTTCCCTCACTCATCTTAGTCCCCCTGTCTTGTTTCTCTCTTTCCCTCACTCATCTTAGTCCCCCTGTTTTGTTTCTGTCTTTCCCTCACTCATCTTAGTCCCCCTGTCTTGTTTCTCTCTTTCCCTCACTCATCTTAGTCCCCCTGTTTTGTTTCTGTCTTTCCCTCACTCATCTTAGTCCCCCTGTCTTGTTTCTCTCTTTCCCTCACTCATCTTAGTCCCCCTGTCTTGTTTCTCTCTTTCCCTCACTCATCTTAGTCCCCATGTCTTGTTTCTCTCTTTCCCTCACTCATCTTAGTCCCCCTGTCTTGTTTCTGTCTTTCCCTCACTCATCTTAGTCCCCCTGTCTTGTTTCTCTCTTTCCCTCACTCATCTTAGTCCCCCTGTCTTGTTTCTCTCTTTCCCTCACTCATCTTAGTCCCCCTGTCTTGTTTCTCTCTTTCCCTCACTCATCTTAGTCCCCCTGTCTTGTTTCTCTCTTTCCCTCACTCATCTTAGTCCCCCTGTCTTGTTTCTCTCTTTCCCTCACTCATCTTAGTCCCCCTGTTTTGTTTCTGTCTTTCCCTCACTCATCTTAGTCCCCCTGTCTTGTTTCTCTCTTTCCCTCACTCATCTTAGTCCCCCTGTCTTGTTTCTCTCTTTCCCTCACTCATCTTAGTCCCCCTGTCTTGTTTCTCTCTTTCCCTCACTCATCTTAGTCCCCCTGTTTTGTTTCTCTCTTTCCCTCACTCATCTTAGTCCCCCTGTCTTGTTTCTCTCTTTCCCTCACTCATCTTAGTCCCCCTGTCTTGTTTCTCTCTTTCCCTCACTCATCTTAGTCCCCCTGTCTTGTTTCTCTCTTTCCCTCACTCATCTTAGTCCCCCTGTTTTGTTTCTGTCTTTCCCTCACTCATCTTAGTCCCCATGTCTTGTTTCTCTCTTTCCCTCACTCATCTTAGTCCCCCCTGTTTTGTTTCTGTCTTTCCCTCACTCATCTTAGTCCCCCTGTCTTCTTTCTGTCTTTCCCTCACTCATCTTAGTCCCTCTGTCTTGTTTCTCTCTTTCCCTCACTCATCTTAGTCCCCCTGTCTTGTTTCTCTCTTTCCCTCACTCATCTTAGTCCCCCTGTCTTGTTTCTCTCTTTCCCTCACTCATCTTAGTCCCTCTGTCTTGTTTATCTCTTTCCCTCACTCATCTTAGTCCCCCTGTTTTGTTTCTCTCTTTCCCTCACTCATCTTAGTCCCCCTGTCTTGTTTCTGTCTTTCCCTCACTCATCTTAGTCCCCCTGTTTTGTTTCTCTCTTTCCCTCACTCATCTTAGTCCCCCTGTCTTGTTTCTGTCTTTCCCTCACTCATCTTAGTCCCCCTGTCTTGTTTCTCTCTTTCCCTCACTCATCTTAGTCCCCCTGTCTTGTTTCTGTCTTTCCCTCACTCATCTTAGTCCCCCTGTCTTGTTTCTCTCTTTCCCTCACTCATCTTAGTCCCCCTGTCTTGTTTCTCTCTTTCCCTCACTCATCTTAGTCCCCCTGTCTTGTTTCTGTCTTTCCCTCACTCATCTTAGTCCCCCTGTCTTGTTTCTCTCTTTCCCTCACTCATCTTAGTCCCCCTGTCTTGTTTCTCTCTTTCCCTCACTCATCTTAGTCCCCCTGTCTTGTTTCTCTCTTTCCCTCACTCATCTTAGTCCCCATGTCTTGTTTCTCTCTTTCCCTCACTCATCTTAGTCCCCCTGTCTTGTTTCTGTCTTTCCCTCACTCATCTTAGTCCCCCTGTCTTGTTTCTCTCTTTCCCTCACTCATCTTAGTCCCCCTGTCTTGTTTCTCTCTTTCCCTCACTCATCTTAGTCCCCCTGTCTTGTTTCTCTCTTTCCCTCACTCATCTTAGTCCCCCTGTCTTGTTTCTCTTTCCCTCACTCATCTTAGTCCCCCTGTCTTGTTTCTCTCTTTCCCTCACTCATCTTAGTCCCCCTGTTTTGTTTCTGTCTTTCCCTCACTCATCTTAGTCCCCCTGTCTTGTTTCTCTCTTTCCCTCACTCATCTTAGTCCCCCTGTCTTGTTTCTCTCTTTCCCTCACTCATCTTAGTCCCCCTGTCTTGTTTCTCTCTTTCCCTCACTCATCTTAGTCCCCCTGTTTTGTTTCTCTCTTTCCCTCACTCATCTTAGTCCCCCTGTCTTGTTTCTCTCTTTCCCTCACTCATCTTAGTCCCCCTGTCTTGTTTCTCTCTTTCCCTCACTCATCTTAGTCCCCCTGTCTTGTTTCTCTCTTTCCCTCACTCATCTTAGTCCCCCTGTTTTGTTTCTGTCTTTCCCTCACTCATCTTAGTCCCCATGTCTTGTTTCTCTCTTTCCCTCACTCATCTTAGTCCCCCTGTTTTGTTTCTGTCTTTCCCTCACTCATCTTAGTCCCCCTGTCTTCTTTCTGTCTTTCCCTCACTCATCTTAGTCCCTCTGTCTTGTTTCTCTCTTTCCCTCACTCATCTTAGTCCCCCTGTCTTGTTTCTCTCTTTCCCTCACTCATCTTAGTCCCCCTGTCTTGTTTCTCTCTTTCCCTCACTCATCTTAGTCCCCCTGTTTTGTTTCTCTCTTTCCCTCACTCATCTTAGTCCCCCTGTCTTGTTTCTGTCTTTCCCTCACTCATCTTAGTCCCCCTGTTTTGTTTCTCTCTTTCCCTCACTCATCTTAGTCCCCCTGTCTTGTTTCTGTCTTTCCCTCACTCATCTTAGTCCCCCTGTCTTGTTTCTCTCTTTCCCTCACTCATCTTAGTCCCCCTGTCTTGTTTCTCTCTTTCCCTCACTCATCTTAGTCCCCCTGTCTTGTTTCTCTCTTTCCCTCACTCATCTTAGTCCCCCTGTCTTGTTTCTGTCTTTCCCTCACTCATCTTAGTCCCCCTGTCTTGTTTCTCTCTTTCCCTCACTCATCTTAGTCCCCCTGTCTTGTTTCTCTCTTTCCCTCACTCATCTTAGTCCCCCTGTCTTGTTTCTCTCTTTCCCTCACTCATCTTAGTCCCCCTGTCTTGTTTCTCTCTTTCCCTCACTCATCTTAGTCCCCCTGTCTTGTTTCTGTCTTTCCCTCACTCATCTTAGTCCCCCTGTTTTGTTTCTCTCTTTCCCTCACTCATCTTAGTCCCCCTGTCTTGTTTCTCTCTTTCCCTCACTCATCTTAGTCCCCCTGTCTTGTTTCTCTCTTTCCCTCACTCATCTTAGTCCCCCTGTTTTGTTTCTCTCTTTCCCTCACTCATCTTAGTCCCCCTGTCTTGTTTCTCTCTTTCCCTCACTCATCTTAGTCCCCCTGTCTTGTTTCTCTCTTGCCCTCACTCATCTTAGTCCCCCTGTCTTGTTTCTGTCTTTCCCTCACTCATCTTAGTCCCCCTGTTTTGTTTCTCTCTTTCCCTCACTCATCTTAGTCCCCCTGTCTTGTTTCTCTCTTGCCCTCACTCATCTTAGTCCCCCTGTCTTGTTTCTGTCTTTCCCTCACTCATCTTAGTCCCCCTGTCTTGTTTCTCTCTTTCCCTCACTCATCTTAGTCCCCCTGTCTTGTTTCTCTCTTTCCCTCACTCATCTTAGTCCCCCTGTCTTGTTTCTCTCTTTCCCTCACTCATCTTAGTCCCCCTGTCTTGTTTCTCTCTTTCCCTCACTCATCTTAGTCCCCCTGTCTTGTTTCTCTCTTTCCCTCACTCATCTTAGTCCCCCTGTCTTTTTTCTCTCTTTCCCTCACTCATCTTAGTCCCCCTGTCTTGTTTCTCTCTGTCCCTCACTCATCTTAGTCCCCCTGTTTTGTTTCTCTCTTTCCCTCACTCATCTTAGTCCCCCTGTTTTGTTTCTCTCTTTCCCTCACTCATCTTAGTCCCCCTGTCTTGTTTCTCTCTTTCCCTCACTCATCTTAGTCCCCCTGTCTTGTTTCTCTCTTTCCCTCACTCATCTTAGTCCCCCTGTCTTGTTTCTGTCTTTCCCTCACTCATCTTAGTCCCCCTGTCTTGTTTCTCTCTTTCCCTCACTCATCTTAGTCCCCCTGTTTTGTTTCTCTCTTTCCCTCACTCATCTTAGTCCCCCTGTCTTGTTTCTCTCTTTCCCTCACTCATCTTAGTCCCCCTGTCTTGTTTCTGTCTTTCCCTCACTCATCTTAGTCCCCCTGTTTTGTTTCTCTCTTTCCCTCACTCATCTTAGTCCCCCTGTCTTGTTTCTCTCTTTCCCTCACTCATCTTAGTCCTCCTGTTTTGTTTCTGTCTTTCCCTCACTCATCTTAGTCCCCCTGTCTTGTTTCTCTCTTTCCCTCACTCATCTTAGTCCCCCTGTCTTGTTTCTCTCTTTCCCTCACTCATCTTAGTCCCCCTGTCTTGTTTCTCTCTTTCCCTCACTCATCTTAGTCCCCCTGTCTTGTTTCTCTCTTTCCCTCACTCATCTTAGTCCCCCTGTTTTGTTTCTGTCTTTCCCTCACTCATCTTAGTCCCCCTGTCTTGTTTCTCTCTTTCCCTCACTCATCTTAGTCCCCCTGTCTTGTTTCTCTCTTTCCCTCACTCATCTTAGTCCCCCTGTCTTGTTTCTCTCTTTCCCTCACTCATCTTAGTCCCCCTGTTTTGTTTCTGTCTTTCCCTCACTCATCTTAGTCCCCCTGTCTTGTTTCTCTCTTTCCCTCACTCATCTTAGTCCCCCTGTCTTGTTTCTGTCTTTCCCTCACTCATCTTAGTCCCCCTGTTTTGTTTCTGTCTTTCCCTCACTCATCTTAGTCCCCCTGTCTTGTTTCTCTCTTTCCCTCACTCATCTTAGTCCCCCTGTCTTGTTTCTCTCTTTCCCTCACTCATCTTAGTCCCCCTGTCTTGTTTCTCTCTTTCCCTCACTCATCTTAGTCCCCCTGTCTTGTTTCTCTCTTTCCCTCACTCATCTTAGTCCCCCTGTCTTGTTTCTCTCTTTCCCTCACTCATCTTAGTCCCCCTGTCTTGTTTCTGTCTTTCCCTCACTCATCTTAGTCCCCCTGTCTTGTTTCTCTCTTTCCCTCACTCATCTTAGTCCCCCTGTCTTGTTTCTCTCTTTCCCTCACTCATCTTAGTCCCCCTGTTTTGTTTCTGTCTTTCCCTCACTCATCTTCCCCAGCCTCACCCAGCTGTGGTGTGTCTGGTCTCTTTCTTCTCAATTTTGGATGTTGCCCAGGAGGAAGCGCAGCCACTTCAAGACACTGGTACGGGCCTACGTGCTGACGACACGACCGTCATCGGCCAGATCACAGACGGCGACGAGACGGCGTACAGAGAGGAGGTCGAAAACCTGACATCTTGGTGCCAGCATAACAACCTCCATCTCAACGTCAGCTAAACCAAGGAGCTGATTGTGGATTGCAGGAAGCAGCAAAGAGAGGGACACGCCCCCATCACCATCAATGGGACTACGGTGGAGAGAGTCAGCAGCTTCAGGTTCCTCGGGGTCCATCACGGACACGGCTGCACCGCCCTTAATCGTAAGGCTTTACAGAGGGTGGTGAAAACTGCACAGCACATCACCAGGACGGAGCTGCCATCCATGGAGGACCTTTACTCCCAGCGGCTCAGGAAGAAAGCCCTCAGTTTATGTTTATGTTAGAAATATTTTGGCACATTTATTCCTATTACAGGATATTTAAGTTTCCCATGTACTTTTTAAATTAATAATAGTATGTTCATCTTGATGTTTAACTTGTAATATTGTAATCATCTTAGTTAGAAATGCTGTTTCCACCCCAACCTCTGCTGCTGAATGATTTTATATATTGTTACTGAAAGTGCTTGTCTTTGACATTATAATGATTACACCAGAAAGTCACTCTTTGTGAGATTTATTTGTTCATATTTTTCCCAGCCACAAGATGATTTCATTCATTGGAGGCCTCAAAGCTGGGTGAAGGTATTGATGCACGGATCAATGCAATCCTTTACAACAGCATTCCACTATGGTTTGGGATGTCTGTAAAAAAAGGAGAAATAATCTTAAACAAAACAAGTGTCTCAATATAGGGAAACAAACTGAGACAAAAACATATCAATTAGATCAGAATCAGAATACATTTACATTGTTACAGCGGAAAAGAGCCTAAGACAGCCTAATGTTAATTAAAGTATGTATAAAAAAAAGTATTAAAGATTAAAAACAAGAAATTATAATAAAAAAAGTTACACATTTTACAAAATACACATCCTGTAACAGTTTGGAGGATTTAGCAGCCAGCTATATTACACAGTTTTAGTGGCATATATATATACATGGTTGGTATTTAACAACAAGGGGTGTTGTACTGTGATATTGGTATATGGAAACATTTTACACCTTTCCTTCAAGTATTATACGTTTTAGTTACTTGTTGGGTACTTATCATGAATAATCACAGTTACTATCCTTTTAATCCATCACATTTCAAAGAGAAATAGGCTATTGTTATTTTAACTCCACCACAGTAATCCATCATCAGCTTTACTTTTTAGATGAAGATTTAAATCACAATTGATCATAATTCAAAATACATATATTTCTTTATATATTACCAAGTGGTTTCATGTACAACCCACACAAGTATCATGCTAAATTCAGCTCTGTTGCTTGGATATCACTAGATCCTGTTACATCAGCGTAATATAAAAGTAAATAACGATTGATGTGTGCATTAGCATAATTACTAGCTAGCCGCTAGCTGCTATCTGCCGCGGCCGCCTCGTTAATATCAAACTTCATCATATAACAATCCAGTGCCATGCTGTCATGAACGCGCGGTGCTGTTACGTGTACGCAAATTGACGTGCTTGATGTGAACGAGCATTTTAGGGACAGGGGCCCTTTCTCATTTCTCTAACTCCCCTCCTCGACCCCCCTCCTCGACTCCTATCCTCGAGACTTAGTCCCGCCCACAGGAGATGCGAGCGGAGGAGCCGAGGAGAGAGGAGGGGAAGCAGCAGGCGGTTAGAGAAATGAGAACTCTCCTCTGAGCGGTCATTTTAAAGAGACGTCCATTAATGATGACAGGAGGCACAGCAGCCCTCTGTCTGATGGACAGATGTGTTCATGATGACTTATATATTTACTTTGATTCATTCACAGTGCGGTATAATGAGACAATAACAGGCTACACACACACACACACACACACACACACACACACACACACACACACACACACACACACACACACACACACACACACACACACACACACACACACACACACACACACACACACACACACACACACACACACACACACACACACACACACACACACACACACACACGTATATATTTATATAAATATATACAATTTCAGAATCAAACAGAGCACTCTCATAATAACGTAACACTATCAGAGACTGGATATATCCCCCCCCCCCCTCTCTGGTCGCTACAATGAGGAAAATAAATTACGGGCCAAAAGTTTTATTTACAAGTATTAAAAGTAAGCAGAGGACACCAAACCAACTGAGACCTGTCTGTCCGCTGCATCTGCGCACTGTACAACACACACCTACAAACTGTAGGCTACCACACGCACCTACAGCTCCTAAAGCAGGGGTGCCCAACCTTTTTTGAACCGAGAGCTACTTTTAAAGTTGCCAGTCTGCCGAGATCTACCAGTCCAAATAGAGAGGCGTAGCCATTACTGACAGCCTACCAGGTAAATACACACTTCTACTTGTATAAAACTGACCTTCGTACGATTAATACTTCATAAAATACTGCAGAGCCTTTATCTTACCTCTTTCTAATCTACACACATACAAGTATCTAACTGAAGTTACACAACAGTGTTGTTGATACAGAGTTGGAGTTTATTCACACGTCACATACTACAGTGGGAAATGTATTCAAGAAACATTGAACAGTGCTGACACATATGACAGGAAAAAAAGAAAAGACTCTGAACCCTTTCTTTGCCATTATATAAAAATAGTGTTGCTACAAAAGTATAAATTAGGCTTACTAATAAGACGACTCAGATCTGAAGCTACACAGGAATCTGCTGCCAAAAAAGACAAAATTAATAGAATCAAACCCTTTTTTGTTGCATTTTAGTAGATTATAAAAAGAAATGCCTTTTAAAATAGGATGCAAGCAACACTAGTTTCTTAACCTGAATTGATAATAGACTATAATCAATTTAAGTTTGCATTCTTATAACATTTTGTACAATAATTATAATGAATAAGTTCAAACAAACAAAAACTTACAGCTGATTAATAACGGTATCTAACTTGAGTTTTTATTATATCAAAAACCTGTTGAAATGCTGCTGTTATTTTTACTGTCCCCCAAAAGCGCATCGGCAGCCTCCAGGAATGCTTCTTTCACAACTTCGCCGTCTTTGAAAGACTTCATGTGTTTCGCAAGAACGTGACTGACACGATAAGATGCTTTGGAGCAGCCTTGCTCTTGTTGTTGGGCCTGGTGAAAATGGGCTGCTGTGCATTTAGCTGTCCTTTCAGGCTCCTCCCCTTTTGGGAGCGTAGGACAGAATTAGGAGGGAATTCCGTCTCGTAGCGTTTGTGCACTGTTTTGAAATGCCGCTCCTAAATTACCCTTCTTTATAAAGCCACGCTCGCATTGCAGATGAGACAGATGGACTTTGAATTGGAATAGATACAAGAATAATCATCCTCCCACTCGGAGTGAAAATTATATATGTTTTGCTTCTGCCATAATTGCGGTCTTGTTTGTGTGCGGACTGTCACTGACACGGACAAAGTAAGCGAATTAGCGCACTGCCCACTAGCCACGCCCCGACACATGGGGTCACGCCGGCCAATCACAAAGCTTTGATGCGTTCAAGTGCATTATTCTGGCACAGGAAGATTATGTTATAGGACATTAACGATAAAACAGAATATTGTTGTTCTATTTTTAGACACATCTCGCGATCGACTGGGAATCTCCCCGCGATCGACCGGTCGATCGACTGGTTGGGCACCCCTGTCCTAAAGCATAATCAGGCTACAGCCGTTGTGTATTTTATTATGTGAAGCACTAAATGGTCTTAGAAAAATATCGACTCTTTGTTTGTAGATATCTACTAAACTAAAGCAAATAAAGAGAGTAATGTAGGCCTGTTATACTGAGTGATATATATTATACACACTGCTCTGCTTTCTGCACGGACCTCACAGCTGTTCTCTCTGTAAACATCGCGTCGCGTCTAAAATAATATCAAGGGGATGCATGCAGAGCTGTCATTGGCTGAGATAAGTCCGGCCTTGCGTCACGACTCTTTGAAACATCTCTGTTCCCGGAAATGCATCCGCGAAGGAGCCGTGGAGGACCCATCAGTGTATCCTCGGTTAGAGCTCCTCCAGAGAGCCTCCTCGATGCTCGATGCTCGGTCCTCGACTGGCATTTAGAGAAATTAGATGTCCTTCAACATGGCGCGCTAAAATTCATTTCCGGGTCACTACCGAAGGACCGAGGAGTCGAGGAGGGGGATTTGATAAAATGAGAAAGGGCCATGGTTAAAGTTGCGCATGCGCTATGAGCGCACATACGGGTACTTCTCAGGGATGCTGGGTAATCTGTGACGTTTCACTCTCTCAAAAGTTGGGCCATTTTGTCATCATGCACTAATGAGCAACTCTCATAGGAATGAATGAGGCCCCGCCTCCCACGCTGTTTCCAGTTCTTATTATACATCCATGCTCCTCCCTCACGCCTCACGCCTCCTCGACTCCTCCGTGTACATTTCAGCTATTGGGACGTCCTTCAAAATGGAGTGTATTGATCGATTTCCGGGTCAAGTCCCGTAGGAGGGGAAGAGCATGGATGTATAATAAGAAGAGAGGAGTCGAGGAGGGGTATTGGGATGAGGCTAATGTGTAGAGAGAGTAGGCTTGTTTGAGACAAGCGAGACCTGCGCAATTTCGATCAACGTCTTGCTAGTGCGTTGCATGATGGTTAGTCATTTTGTCCGACTTGCTCTGGAGGCTCGCCTACATGAGATGTTGAAATCTCGCGGGACAAAGACGCCAGCAGCCTTGAGAGCGAGGCGCGGCGGCGCAGTTCCTCTCCACGGGCTGCGGAAGCGAAATGCTTGATGGGAAACGACTCGCTGGTATCTCGAGCTGAGCGCTCATTGGTGGTTTTTACCCCGTGCTGCAGATGAAACTCTCCAATTGGCTCGGCAAAAGTTTGTTGTTGTTTTGTGTCAGTTTTACGTCGCCACTTCCATTCCCATTTTTCATCATTGTTCCAAAATGTTTATCATCATGAAATTAATATCTATATATTTTATACTATACTTGCACTGCTTACCGTTTTCATACTTTATATATCTTAGCATATTCATACACACTGTTCCAGTGGCGGTTCTAGAACATTTTACATGGGGTGGCAAAGGGGGGGCAAGAGGTCATGCCAGGGTGGCATGGGAGGGCGGACAGTACGTGGTATTTTACACTGTATATAACCTATTTATTGTTAATTCATGCCCTAAAACAAGTGTTCTTAATGCACAAGAGAATCAAGGTGTTCAGACAAACAATCGGGTGCCCTTTGAGTCCCCCAAGCTTACTTCAATAATTTTAAATGAAAGGAAACTACAAAATGTATTTTAAAGCAATTAATTAATGGAACAGGTTGTTTTGCATTACAAAAAATGTGTTGTCTTAGTATTAGACAGACATATTTGCATGTGCTCACTAAGCATTATTACATATTAATTTAATATTAAACAAATCAAAATGGCCAATTATTTCAAAATGTTTCTGCTAATATAATCATATGCTTGTCAACTTTAACTGATCAAAAATAAATTATCTATCTATATATATCTATGAAATTGCAATATTGACACACGTCCCTCAGTTTGTTTCAACCCCGTCACGCCAAACCATTTACCCTCCTATTAAAATAATGGATCAGTCCATGGGTGATCTGCATTGAGGGAATTACATCACAAAAGTGTCAGTTTCTTCTCTTACCTATATTTCAGTTTTTGTATTTTCAGATTAAGATAAACAATAGTTTTGCAAAAATATTACAATTTTGTAATGTCCTTGATTTCCATGTGGTGCCATATCTTAGCTAAACAAGGTATCGTGGCTACTTTTTGTCAAAAACTTCAACCCTGTTAAATTTGTTCAAGTAAATTCCTAGTAATTATTTATATTTTGTGCCTGAGGTGGGAACATGTAAGTGGTTCACTACCAGATGTTATGACCAAACATTTTGGTTTAATTTTTCAAAGATATAAAGACCCAAAAGGCACCCGATTCAGAGAATACTGTAATTCTGCATACTGTAAGTACTTAATTATTAAGTACACAAATGACATGACCCATCTCTTCAGAGAGCTACAGGTGACCTGTGCAGCAACACATTTCAATCAATAATTGTCAATACTAAGAGCCACTAGATTGTGCTGCTGTAATGGAATATGTAAGGAGAATAAGAACATACCATGTGGTCCAGCTGGAGTTTCATCTGCCTCCTGATCCCTGCCTCTGTCCCTCTTTCTGACACTTCATCTTTATTCCTCACATACATTTCTTCTTCTTCACTAATGTCTTCATCTCCTCCTCTTCCTCCTGCTCTGACCTTGCTGGTCTCTTCAGTGAACTCTCTTTTCCTTTTCCTCTTTCTGTTCGTCCTGATCATTTCTCAGATATGTCTTTTTGTTGTTGTTGAATCACTCCAGCTACTCTGGCCTGCAAGAGTCTACTTGTGAAAAGCACTGGTACAAATGCTTGTATAACTTTACACGTTAGGGCCATGTAGCCTAGCTAATAAGTAGCATATCATCAGAAAGTATTTATCAAACGCACACAGGCAGCTGTTTAGATCCAGTTTTTACGGTAAAGGATGTATCCTGGTTTCATTGATCTGGCCTCATTGCTGTGATGTGTAGTTTACGTGGATTTAATAGTAGGCTATCGCATAGTTTAGCAAAGTGATCGATCTCCCAGCTAACGCTGTCTGCGTAGTATTTTGTAACGTAACGCCCCAAACAGCGCCCATCTGTTAAACGCTATCGATTCAAATGGCAGCGTTTTATTAATATTTAGTTTCAAGCTCTCGTCCTTAGTAAAAACAAAACTAGTGGAAGGGGAAATGCTCCCAGGGGAAGCTGACCCATAGGCGCTGGGACAGCTCGCTCCCTCTCTGCAGCTCTGTGAGCCGCGGTCTGTGTGAACGCCGCTCCGCAGTTTAATGCAGGGCCGTAGCTGCGTTTTTAACGGGCCTAAAATGATATTTAAAATGATTCACTTTTAACTAATGTAATGCTTGTTTCGTTGCTTGAGAAGCTTGTGGAAATAGTGTAGGTTTGTTTTAGTACAGTTTTAGGGAAACAAAAGTTAGGGGGGCAGCTGGGGGGGGGGCAAGGCTCTACAGTGGGGGGGGGCAACTGCCCCCCCCCTTGCCCCCCCGTAGATCCGCCCCTGCACTGTTCATACTGCTCACAGGCTTATATCTAGTGTATTCATACCCCTCACTGTTTATTCATCATTCAATTCATTCTATATTTTATTCTGTCTATTGTGTACATTACTTTTCACTTTACTGCTTGTTGCACCTGGTTAGAAGCTAAACTGCATTTCGTTGTCTCAGTACCTGTAATATGTGCAATAACAATAAAGTTGAATCTAATCTTGAGCAGGAACAAATGTATTTACTTGTACATATCTGACATTAACGATTAAACACATGTGTGCATTCTTTATAAATGCAAACCGAGTCAAGCCGACTCCGGAGGTGGCGGTATGCACCTTCAAGCTGTTTGCAATCCGCCAAAAAACAGAGAGAAGAAGAAAAAGAAGAAGACGAAGCCGACTCCGAGCTGTCCGACTTCAGGCGAGCTTTTTGAGAGCTCCCCCGGCTGCCATCGGCTATTCTCGTCTACTTTCGAGGCGAGCCGCAACGCGTCTCAAACAAGCCTAACATCAACGGGAGAGTGGCCCCCCCCTGTGGCGCCGTGCAGAACTCCAACGCACCGAGGTGGGCAGACGTCATCAGTCCGCGCCGCACAGGGGAAACGTGGGTAGGAGAGCGAACCTTTGGAAAGGAGAGGAGAAAAGAAGAGTCCTCTCGAGAATCTGTGTGAACATGGCAACGCTTCAAGAGCCAGAGGTCCAACTCGCACAACGACTAGCCTCAAATGAGAAGCCTATCCGGACCAAGGCTTTGAAGAAACTGCGAAAGTACATCAGTATCCGCTCTCACAGCGACACAGGTAAGCTAGCATGTCCGCGGTTGCAGCTAGCTCTAACACAAGCTAGCACGAGCTCCGAAACATACTGCGACTAAGTTTTCCTTAACTTTGCTTAAAACGGATAAACATGGTGACTACTCACGAATGGTTCAACTCGACGGGTTGCTTCTGAACAAAGGGAACTGTTCTAACGGCGACTCGTGTGCGGTGTGCGGTAGCTAGTGCACACGTGTGAAGGCTCCTGTGTGTGTGTGTGTGTGTGTGTGTAGCTAGTGTTACCTTTTTATTTAAGTTAGTTTGAACCATATTACAAAAACTAGATAGACAACGCCTAATACACAAATCACTACCTAAATACATAGATGGCAAAAGAACAGTTGTTTTAAGTGCAGGGCGGAAAGTGCATTCAGTCCAATAACACTCAGCACGTGCCACGCAGAGTCTGGTTTCTACCAAGGCTTCTCCTTCTTCTAAGGTCCCCAAGAACATGTTTTATAATCATGTCACAGTTTATGAGGGCTTGGTTAATGACCATAGTGCATATCGTTTTCCAGATTTCCACACATGCGATTAAAATGGTTAATTGAAAGAACACTTTGCGTCCATATTTTTCTTTGAATAAGCAGTAGGCTACATGACAGAATTATCATTTATATTAAATGGTAATCCAAGGCCTTGCAGGACCGACCATTCCTCCTGATCTTTATAACAATCAATGAGGTGATGCATTGAGACAATGCAGTCTCATCTTCCTCACTGTAGATCGTTGGACATTTTTAATTTTTGCAAAGTAGATCCAAGATACTACAGCTCTGACCACCAGTCTGTCCAGAGTAATGAGCCACATCGAATCGCTCATTCTCTCTGAAAGGTGTTTATGTTATAACAGCTGCCCGCCAGTCACTGTACCATAGCAACAATAACCAGAACAGTAACCATATCCCTTTAACCGCTGCAACTTGTTATAAGCATATGGTAAAACAGCAGTACACCAGGTTTCTCATAATACACCAATTTAGTGCTCGAGTTGTCTATAAATTGTTAGTAGTAGTTTTCTATGCAGTTACTTGTATCTTAGACAGGGGACATGTTTTCTCACAGTCTCGTGTCCTTGGCAGGTGGATTCTCAGGCGATGAGCTGCTCAAACTGTGGAAGGGTCTGTTCTACTGTCTGTGGATGCAGGACAAACCACTGCTGCAGGTATGTACATTGGGAGTCTTACTATGTCGCCACTAGTACCATTATCGTACCACTTTCAATGCATCAAAACCGTCTATAATGCCGTCAGGTAACAAAGGCTGCTGCATAACTTGCTGCCCCCCAATTAGTCGTCTAAACGTCACTTCATTCTGAGCTGAGCCTGGTCATTTAGTTAATTTTGTCGGTCAGGAAATCTGAAGTGAGGGATCTTTCTGAGCATCGAAATGCAGCTTCCTGAATGCCGGCATCATAACAAAACACAGAGCTTAATTATCCCTCACAATATGTGTTCCCTTCACATTATTGGAGGAAAACAGCAGCAGAAAGCCAAGCAGCAGCCTAACCTTGTCTCAACATATATACAGTCTATACAGTCTGAAACTTAACAAATGTAGCTGTGTCTCTTTAAAAATAAGACATATTTGGGGTTCCTATATGATGTAATGTTCCAGCAACTATGATTTATCAGTAACCAATGAAACATGTCAATACTGATTTAATTTTCTTATTAAAATTATGAAAGGCCATGTTGTTAAAATGAGTACACCCTCCTGAAAGGTAAAACATCTAACTTACTAATGTTTTCTTGTGCTGGTTAAGGGCCATCACACTCAAACAGATTGACAATTAAAAGTGGTACTAAACCCACTGAATCTCTCAGACTTGAGGCTGACAACAATGGCACCACATGGAGAGAATTGTCTGGAGACTTGAGAAAGACAATCTGATGGCATCAAAAATGTATGGCGTCACAAGGGGGAAGGGTACAGTGAATATTGCATGGTTGGTGCCTACTACCTAATTTCCAGATGTACTGCAAAATCTTGAAAGATAAGATCCTACCCTCTCCCCCTCATCCTGGGTCGGCCGGCACTCTTTCAATGTGACAATGACCCTAGACGAGTTTATTTTTTATTTAATCTAGGGCAGTGATTCTCAAATGGGTGTACGCAGACCCCTAAGGGTACTACGTGAGATAAAAAATAAATAAAAAGGTTAATTAAAAAAATACCATGCATGATTACAAAAATAATCTTAGTACAATAAGTTAAATAGAAAACACACTATCCTCATATAAACATGTCAAATTTGTGTATTTTATTGTTTTTCATAATATATCATTTTGTTCATTGGTTTGTTAAACATATATTACTTCAATTGAAAAACTCCTTAGAAAAATCTGTTTTTAATTTGTTTCGTTATATTCTTTTTTTTCATGCATAAAGATGAAAATATCCTTAGTTTGTTGTAATTCATGCATGGAGTTAATAAATCAAACACTGATGGAATATCACTATATTGTAATTATTTATATAGGCTTTTTCTATCAAAAAGGTCCGGGGTCGGTCAGGGGGTACTTGGCTGAGAAAACGTTTCAAAGCGTTTCAAAGTTTGAGAAGCACTGATCTAGGGTGTACTCATTTAGATCTATAATGTACTGTAGATCTATAAAATATAATAATCATTCTGACCTCAGAACACGATAAATTCAAGCTTTCATTTCATGAGGGCAGTAATCTGCAGTGAACTGCTTCAACACGTGTATTTCGGTTTATTCACGGCATTAATTTTATTATTCTACAGTAGTGTTGTTTTATAGTTATTTGTTAATGTAAATAAACCAAGTTGTGTTCTTTGAAATTGAAAAAGATATTGCATTGTGTGTTACTTTCGTTGCAGTTGTATATGTCTTAAGTGTAATTTGGCTTGGCTTCCTATTTATGGACATGCTTTTATTTTGAAGGAGAGTTAGCGCTGTTGACACGAAGTTGTTATGCTACACTGTATTAAAAAAAAACTCGTAAAAAACGGTCAAAGTACTGGCAGCAACGGCTGCCAAACAAAAACCATTAAATTAAAGTAAAATACTTTAACTGAAATAAAGTGAATAAGCCATTAATTTACGGGAATTGTCCTTAAAGATTTTACAGGAAAACACTGTAATTTTACAGATTTATCTGCTCTTTTTACAGTCAATAACCTTTAATAAACAGGGTTCGTACGGGTACTTGAAATCCTTGAAAATGCTTGAAATTTGACGTGGTGTTTTCAAGGTTGGGAAAGTGCTTGCATTTTGGGAATGGTGCTTGAAATTGAGATAAAGTGCTTGAAAATGTAAATGCTTTACTTTTACAATACATTGCTGTCTGACTGAATAGTTCGCTTTTTAGATTAAAAGAAAAGAATTGCTTCGCTTCTACATAAAACAGCTCCGCTCCGGCCTTCCCGCGCTATGCGCGCGACCTGCAAGTGTTTGTGTTACGTGTGACCTGGGCATTCTGATGAGAGAGAAGACAAATACAAGCCATGGCTAAGACGAGGGTCAAGCCCACGAGTAGCCTCCTGCAAAGTTTGCAAAAATAACGATGCGAGAGTCTGCGCTGACAAGCCACATGAAAGGTACGCCGTAGTAGAGCATTTTAGATTAGGCTAACGTTGCATGTTACGTTTGTTTAAGCTAACGTTAGCGAGCTGAATAGCGAACTCGATTGAGGGATAATAATAATTGCAGGGGACAATCATTTCAGAGGAGCGTACATATGTTATGTGCGTTACAGTCGCCATCGTGTGGTGTTCAGAGGATGAAGCACTGACGCCATTTCGTGTTATAGTCACGAAATATAATCTATTGATTCGACACAGAGCGATTTTGAAAGCAATGTATTTCTACTGGTAGTATGTTTCGTGCCTAAACCAAATGTGACTTGATCTATCGAAATCAGTCACATTGACCCGAAGACACATTTTCGTTTGTATTACTGGTCTGGGGGAAGCTCGCGAGTGTGTGTGTGTGTTTTTTGCGTTTGTGTACCGGGGAAACACTCACAAGAAACACCGGCTGTTGTTATGCTTGCTGTGACGTTACATTAGTCCGTTCTCTGCTTGTAATTATGCCGAAGCTTCAAAGTTGTATTTATCATCTGAATTTGCCGAAACAAGTTTAATATTCTGAAAGCCAAGACTTTGTTTATTTGAAAACAGATGAAAACAAACTGTCTTTTATATAAAATTGAAGTATTATACAAGAAAAACTACATTTTGCTTTAATCCCATGTAATTGTAGAATGAACAGTCTTCCTTTGAAGATGTATAAGTCAGGTGTCTTGAGTAGTCAGAATTACCTACAAATCATTGTACACATTTGTAAATATTATTTTCCACTTGTTACCATTGTGAGTCTATTTGTATGCAGCTCTGCGTGATTTTGTGGCTACAATTCAGACTAATACGCTACTAGAGGTGGAATAAGTACTCAGATATTGTATTGAGTAAAAGTACAAGTACTCAGATCTTGGAGTGAAATTAAAAGTACTCGGATCTTGTACTTGAGTAAAAGTAGAAGTACCAGAGTGTAGGAATACTCTGTTACAGTAAAAGTCCTGCATTCAAAATGTTCCTCAAGTGAAAGTAGAAAAGTATTATCATAAAAATATAGGGAAAGTAGCGACAGTAAAAGTAGTCATTCAGGGTTCGTACGGTCATTGAAAACCTGGAAAAGTCATGGAAATTCAAAATGCAAATTCCAGGCCCTGGAAAAGTTATGGAAAACAATATTTTTCCCAAAGTTTTGGAAAAGTCATGGAAATGTAACTAAAGTTGCGTCAAATTTAATTTACATTTGATCTAATCGCCGAAATAATCTGCGGTCGCGAGCTGTTATGTGCCATCATGACGCTCATGGTGTTATTTTTTTAATATATGAAGCGCGAGCTGTGTGCTCGAGTCTTCCTGCCTGTCGGGCCGGCTGAACTCTGCTGCTCCGGGATGAGGGTCAGCTACATTATCTACGGTGCGTTCGTTAACTGTGCGGAGTCACTGTGGCACAGACTGAGCCGCTGGTGAACAGCTGTTAGAACGGGCCGTTCAGGTGTTCAGAGCAGAGCGGCAGAGCGTGATGTGAACTGAAACGTTTTTCTGTCGCAATATTATTTAAGGAATCGTTAATCTAGCTAGCTAGCTAGCTAGCTAGCTAGCTAGCTAGCTAGCAAGCATACATTGTCACTATCTGCTAACGTTAGCTTTAGCCTTCGTTTTCTAATAGTTTTTTTCATAGGCTATAAACAGAGGTAGTATAGATATTGTACTAGAGTAAAAGTAGAAGTACTCAGATCTTGTACTTAATAAAAGTAGAAGTACTCAGGTCTTGTTCTTGAGTAAAAGTAGAAGTACTCAGATCTTGTCCTTAATAAAAGTAGAAGTACTCAGGTCTTGTTCTTGAGTAAAAGTAGAAGTACTCAGATCTTGTGCTTAATACAAGTAGAAGTACTCAGGTCTTGTTCTTGAGTAAAAGTAGAAGTACTCAGATCTTGTAGTGAAAGTAGAAGTATTCAGATCTTGTAGTGAAAGTAGAAGTACTCAGATCTTGTAGTGAAAGTAGAAGTACTCAGATCTTGTAGTGAAAGTAGAAGTACTCAGATCTTGTAGTGAAAGTAGAAGTACTCAGATCTTGTACTTGAGTAAAAGTAGAAGTATTCAGATCTTGTACTTGAGTAAAAGTAGAAATACTCAGATCTTGTAGTGAAAGTAGAAGTACTCAGATATTGTAATTGAGTAAAAGTAGAAGTACCAGAGTGTATGAATACTCTGTTACAGTAAAAGTCCTGCATTCAAAAGGTTCCTCAAGTAAAAGTAGAACAAATATTCTCATCAAAATATACTTAAAGTAGCTAAAGTAAAAGTAGTCATTGTGCAGATTGGTCCATTTCAGAATAATATATATGATATGTTTTATAATGATTGATCATGAAAGTGTTCTCAAAGCTGGTGAAGGTGCAGCTAGTTTGAATGACTTTGTAGACTGCAGGGTAGCTTGTGGATTTACTCCAGGTGGAACTACAGTCTGATTTAACACTTGATTATATTTCACATCATTCATCCACATCTGTGAAGTAACTAAAGGTATTAAATACATGTAGTGGAGTAGAAGTACACCATTTACCTCTGAACTGTAGTGGGGTAGAAGTACAAAGTAACATAACATGTAAATACTTAATAAAGTACAAGTATCTCAAAATTGTACCCAAGTATAGTACTTGAGTTTATGAACTTAGTCACTTTACACCAGTGGCTATAAAGATAGAAAAACTAAGCCTTGCACAGAGGCATGAAAATACTTTTTCAAAATGCTCAACAGTCCTGCCAGAATTATAAACTGACTGCTACACAATTAAAATAAATGCTTTTATATATTTCTATGAGATGTGACTCTTTGGCGTTTCTGTTATTATTACCACTGCTGCTTTAGTTGTTCTGACTGCTAAAATCCTCTGTTATCCCTAAACCGATATTCCGTGGGGTCGTGGGCTCGGATACGTGTCACCTTTTTCATACCTGATGAGTTTGCATCCCTGACTACAGTTGCTTAGCGTGTAGAAGCTAGTAAGCCTACTATTTGATTTGTTTTAGATAGGCACTACATGTTTCATATGCAGACCTTATTTTCCTGTTCCATGTTCAAATAAACCATTTTCAGTGGTCTTTTTTTTTTTGGTCATGGAAAATGAGGTAAAGTTCATTGAGAAGTCATTGAAAATCATTGGTGAAAAAGTGTATGAACCCTGGTCATTGTGCAGATTGGTCCATTTCAGAATAATATACATGATATGTTTTATAATGATTGATCATGAAAGTGTTCTCAAAGCTGGTAAAGGTGCAGCTAGTTTGAATGACTTTGTATACTGCAGGGTAGCTTGTGGATTTACTCCAGGTGGAACTAAAGTCTGATTTAACACTTGATTATATTTCACATCATTCATCCAGATCTGTGAAGTAACTAAAGGTATTAAATACATGTAGTCAGGGGTGGGCGATATGACGATATATATCGTCACGACGATATTAGGTCTCCACGATATGCTTTTTCAGAGATATCGTATCTATCGTGATAAAAAAAAAAAAAAAAGATTTTTTTTTTTAAACTATAAAAAATAAAAACTAACTAACTTTAAAATAGGCATTTTCCACCGAGAATAAAACGAAGTTCGGCCATGTTTTTTTTTTCTGCAGGGAGAAATTTGAAGATCACGTGACATAGACCCCAGACATTGGAATGAATGGTGAAAAAAAACGGAGTTTGTCAAACAGAGCACATGGTGTAGTCCTAAACGATAGCTGGGGATTCTGGGTAGTGTAGTGTCTTCTGCCATCCTTTACTCCGAAAAAATATTTGTTTCTCCGAATCGAAGGGGGAAAAATACAAAAGCATGGCACACAATTTAAACCAATCAATGTTGTGTAATTAACAAGGATAATCTGGTGTTTTTTAGTCGATGAGTAGTGCAGATATCACTGTAAAATCAATCGACAGTAAGGGGAATACTTACTTCCGGGTGTACTATTCTCCGTTATCCAATGAGAATGGACGCTCACATTGCCTTTTTAAGGGCAGCCGACACAAACGAATGCCGTGCTTCCATGAGCGTCAAATCCCGCCGCAGATGGGAATACATTGCAATCAGTTGAAAGCTATTTGCGTCCCTTTATGAAGCTGAAGGATCCTAGGAGCGTCACAACTGCACGCCACGGACACTGACCAAACGTCGCTCCTGGACGATTATGGAGTGAGAGTGTGTTGCTCACTCAAACAACTCGGACTGAACTACCAACACGGAAGCAGAGGTGCGCTGACAGTGTGAAATCGATCGGGCTTGATATATGGTGAAATTAAAATCAGTAAGTGAGGCTGGGGGAGCGGGAGGGGAAGAGGCTCTCCGTGCGCGGCGCTGGGGGCTATGACAGCGGACACTATGACAATTTATTTACTGTCTTGTTTGATTCTGTTGGCTTATATTTTATTTTATCAATAAGGTATTTATATAGTTTTTCCCTTCAGTTATGCTAAAGTCTTTTATTGCACTTCAAGTCTAAAGTTTACATTTTAATTGTTTGGCACTGACTTTTCCTCATTGATGATTTACTTAGTTATGTTTTACCCTCCTTTTCATGTTTATTGATGTTCACTGCTAGTGCTACCTCAGAAAGTTCATTTTTATACTGAGAAACTTTGCCTTGAAGCCATATCAAAATGTTGAATTGTTCATTCAGGGATTCATTTCAGAAATAAAACCAGCTTGAAATGCTATTTTGGTCTGTTACTCCTTTTTGTTTTAGTTTCTGTTACCTTGTAGGTGCTTGTACTGTTAAGTAACTTAAAAATAACCATAATAACCGACATGAAAAAATATCGTGATATATATCGTCTATCGTGATACTGCTTGAAAAATATCGTGATAATATATTTTTCAATATCGCCCACCCCTACATGTAGTGGAGGAAAAGTACACCATTTATCTCTGACTTATGTTCACTGCCAACCTAAAAGTACCTCAAAAATAGTAATCAATAATGTATTGAAAAGTTATTTGGCTGATTGTTTTATATTGGCTCAGACAGGTTATATGGGATGCCCAGTCTACGTACAGGTCACTCATTTTAAAATATTAAACTTAGTTTTCTTTTCTTAAATTTGTAGAAGGCTATCACGAAACACACATTTGGTTGTTTATAGCATAAAGAACATCTGATTTAATGTGAGGTAGGTAAATAATCATTTGAGTATGTGTATATAAATATGTAATTTACAACAGCTGTAAGATGCTTGAAAATGCACCTTGAAAATGCTTGAAAAGTGCTTGAATTTGACTTTGGAAAAGGTGTAAGAACCCTGAATAAAAGTACAGCACTAATACTTCTACGGGCAAATACTCTAATTTTACAGATTTAGCCTCTCTTTTTACAGTCAATAACCTTTAACCTGTTAAGACCCAAGGACCCCCTCGGCGGGTCCTTTTTTTTTTCACGACACTGTCTCAGGGGATCTTAATATTTAAGAACCTATTAATGTGTTCTACCAGATTAACAGGAATAATCTCAGCTAACTGACGATACAAACCATTTTTACCAAAACAAAACACAAGTCTCATAAGAATCATCTAAATGACCCCTGAGCGAAAAATGCTAACCTATTACTGCAGCGATAATCACTCCTAGCTCCCTTATTACTTATCCTAGGTGCATCCAACACATCGTTTATGATCGCAAGGAGACACAGAATCTAACACTGAAAGATACAAACTCGTGACGTTATCAACAAAAACGTACATCAAAACAAGTGGCGCTAAGTAGCCCACAACGCTAACATGGCTTATCTTCGTCTTTGTCTGGTCTAAACTGGTCTTCAATGGCATTAAAACGATAAAAACGATGTTGTAGTTAATCCATAGGTTAATCCAATGTGTCTGTGTCACTTTGAATGATTTCTGATAATCCATGAGCAATAAATCTGCTTTTCGGTTTTGAGATGTCAGACCTAGAGACAGCTTCACTGTCAGCACAAGTACAGCACTAATACTTCTACGGGCAAATACTCTAATTTTACAGATTTATCCTCTCCTTTTACAGTCAATAACCTTTAATAAAAGTACAGCACTAATACTTCTACGGGCAAATACTGTAATTTTACAGATTTATCCTCTTTTTACAGTCAATAACCTTTAATAAAAGTACAGCACTAAAACTTCTACAGGCAAAAAATCAGTTAAAAAAATTGTCAAATGACTGCCAAACAAAAACAATAAAATTAAAGTTAAAATACTTTAACTGAAATAAAGTGCAAAAGCAATTAGTATACATAAATTGTCCTTCAAGATTTTAGAGGAAACTTTCCTCTCTTTTCAAAATCCATTGTCTTAAAACGTTACATTCAAATACCTTAAATAAAGTTCTGATGAGAAAAACAGTTTTTTTACATTTTTTTTATTAGATTTGTATGATCAGACACTAAAATATATACAGAACCTAAAGTTCTACAGCTAGAA
The DNA here is from genome assembly GCA_028583405.1 of Pogonophryne albipinna. Lineage (NCBI taxonomy): Eukaryota > Metazoa > Chordata > Actinopteri > Perciformes > Artedidraconidae > Pogonophryne > Pogonophryne albipinna. The sequence continues at coordinate 37,015,501 of CM053254.1, read as the reverse complement.
TACTGTTATTTTACAGCTTTTTTCTAACATTTTCCAATCAAACCGGTTCAACAAAAAGACATCACAAAATGTTCTGGAGGAAACAATTGCTCTGAAAACTTAAAATATAAAAATATTTGTAGAATTATAGTACAACTAATGAATACAGCATTTAATATTTAAACATCATACTTATAAACAGTAGACATTTTGAATTTAAGAGTACTTTGAAACATTCTCAACTGAAAATAACAGAAATTGCAAAATGGCGACATATGTTCACATTGTTAATTTGAAGGAGCAGTGTGCAGGATTTAGTACGTCTAACAATGGGGATGTAGGTTCCAACCAATGGATAGCTTGTTCACTCACCCTCCTATCCCAAGTTTGTAGGATAATGTATATTGGCTGCAAAAAACGTGAGGCCCAATCATGTTTCCTCTGTCCAGGGATAGACATTAAGGGTAAATGCCACTGGCCCTCCGGGCCGGTGGAATTGTATTATCACTGGCCCCACCATTGTAACCTCTGGCCCGGAGCATTCGTCCACCAAAAAAAAAAATCGACTAATAATGAAGAAAATTAACACATTTGTTGCAATATAGCCTAATGTATGCACTAACTACATTACTACTTGTACTACAACATTTGAATCATCAGTTCTTCCTCATTTTCCTCAATTGTTCATATTTGGTTTATTAAAAATAATGATATTGTTAAAAAATGTCTGCTATTATGAGTATTATTATTTGTATAATGTACTTTCTGCCTTCCTGTCATTAGGAGTTAGACATGTAATGGCTATGTAATTGATTTGATTAGAACCTTCATTATCCTAAACTGCTGGGACATTTCGCCAATACCTTTATATTGTCTACTCTTCACTTACTTGTCAGCATAGGTCGGCATTGATGTACAGAGCCGACAGAAGACCTTGTTTATATTGGCATCATATTGAGAGGTGCAGTGACGCGTCCTAAAACCAGGAAGTAAGCTGCTGGTTCCCTCGACAAAAAGCAATGGCATTTCTCCACAGGTTTTGGAAAATAGCTGGAAATAAGGTCTGTGGAAAACAAACCTGTTTGATAAATGCACGTTTTGTTCAGCCGGATAATCTCCACATGTCTACCCTACTTTTATAATTTTCGAATCATAAATCTAATCGATAGATTATAAAAAGGGTTTTAGGACGCGTCACTGCACCACTAGAAGCCAACTCCATCGATCAAGCTGGCTGAAACTTCCTCTCCCTCTTCTTCTCATGCTCCCTGTCACTCTTCTTTAACTCCTCCGGTGACTTTCTTTTATTTGAAGATTATTTTTTGCCCGGCTACCGCTGGTATTAAAAACATTTTGGCGAATGGTTAGGTGGCGCGATAGTCTGTAGTGAAGGAGCGCGCTCACGGGAGCCTGCTCGCGCTGTGCTCCGCAGCAAACAGCTGTTTGCTTTTCACCCAACAACGACAACCGACTCACGGAATGCTATGTTGTAGCGTTGATAAACCAAACAATTTAACTAAATTGCTAGTCAAAATACCAATACCACAGGACATTTTTTTTAAAGCAATATTTTTAGTGGCCCGAGCGGGCAAGTGGAAAGTACGTTATGCTGGCCCGGGGTGTCTAAATAGTGCTTCCGGGCCAGCGGGCCATTTATAATGTCGAGCCCTGCTGTCCATTCTGCGCTGCTTTAGACGTGGCAGTGCAACCTAGAGGACAAAAAGATCAGATTCAGAAACGGGTTTATTGCCAGGTAGGTTCACACGTACGAGGAATTTCACTAGGTGTCGTACATACAAATAAAAAAAATTGAAAAAAGTACACAGATAGCGAACTATATTAAGAACACTGTAATAAAAATATAGTAAGATAGAAATAAAATAAAAAGCAGTAATTTACATCAAAATAGAATGCAATACATTATAGAATATAAAATATGTGCAGTAAGCAATATTTAAACATTGCATTATTTACCATCCTGTAGGGGTGTAACGGTTCACAGAAGTCACGGTTCGGTTCGTACCTCGGTTTGGAGGTCACGGTTCGGTACGGTTCGGTACAACAAGAAAAAGCAAAAAAAAAGTCCCAAATGCATAATTCCAGTTTTGTTGTTATTTATGTTTGAACAGTAGTGCAAGTTTCAGTTTAAAAATAAAGAACTCTGACATTTTGAATAATTAACTGTATTAAACAGTTAAAAATAAACCATACACAGTACACTCAGATGGCCATATTATCTATAATGGCTGATGTCAAACAAAAAGGTTTCATCAAGCTGTAAAACTAAAAAGAATGTCTTGAAAATATGACATCATAAATAATAAGAAAGTGTTTCAAGAGCGCAAAGTCGTTGAAAAACATATACCAAAAGCTTCCGTTATTTATTTTGGTTTCACGGCTTTCATGTCTATTGGCTTCTTAAAAACAGCGGGGATAAGCTGTTGAACTGCTGCTGTCTTTTGTCGGGCTCCAGTGATTGGCAAATCTGGGTGATGCCTTCTGATATGATTTAGCATGTTTGGCGTGTGTTGCCATTAGCATACCGCACCGCTGTAGAACAACGGCGACACACCGTCCTCGTCCGATCCACCACTCGCACACTTCATCGTTATTGTAGTCCACAGGGAATCCGAAATGTTCCCACACAGCTGATTTCAAAGAAGCAGGTGGGTTCTAGCTCCTGTGTGTTGTGTGAACTTGTCATACTAACTTTTCTTCTTCTTGTATTTTGTTCGTTTTGTTGTTGTGTTTCTTCTTGTTCTTCATTTGTTGTTTAAGGGTGGCTGGCAAACAGCTTTTAGGTGCAATACCGCCCCCTGGATTATATATAGTGTAGTGGATACTGCCCTGAATGAAAGACTTTTTTCCCACTCGTAAAAAAAAGGCGTATTCGTCGTGTGACTGCGTGTCCCGAACCGTGACGTCTGAACCGTGACGGTACGGGACGAATACGGATACCGTTACACCCCTACCATCCTGTGATCTCCATTATGTAATGCATAGAGTCTGCGTTGTGGCTGAGGTAAAATGTCAGTAGGGGGGGGGGCGGGCCTTGTAGAGGTGGCGAGAGGTTCTGGTCCTGATGGAGAGAGGTTCTGGTCCTGATGGAGCGCAGCCTCCAGCCAGAGGGTTGTGTTGAAGGCAGAGCTGAAGTCCACAAACAGGATCCTGGCGTAGGTTCCTGCTGTGTCCAGGTGCTGGAGGAGGAAGTGAAGTGATAACTAGTAAACCATAATGATGGTTTACACCAGGGGTGCCCAACCTTTTTTGAACCGAGAGCTACTTTTAAAGTTGCCAGTCTGCCGAGATCTACCAGTCCAAATAGAGAGGCGTAGCCATTACTGACAGCCTACCAGGTAAATACACACTTCTACTTGTATAAAACTGACCTTTGTACGATTAATACTTCATAAAATACTGCAGAGCCTTTATCTTACCTCTTTCTAGTCTACACACATACAAGTATCTAACTGAAGTTACACAACAGTGTTGTTGATACAGAGTTTATTCACACGTCACATACTACAGTGGGAAATGTATTCAAGAAACATTGAACAGTGCTGACACATATGACACAGGAAAAAAAGAAAATACTCTGAACCCTTTCTTTGCCATTATATAAAAATAGTGTTGCTACAAAAGTATAAATTAGGCTTACTAATAAGACAACTCAGATCTGAAGCTACACAGGAATCTGCTGCCAAAGTGCAATAAAAAAGACAAAATTAATAGAATCAAACCCTTTTTTTGTTGCATTTTAGTAGATTATAAAAAGAAATGCCTTTTTTAAAATAGGATGCAAGCAACACTAGTTTCTTAACCTGAATTGATAATAGACTATCATCAATTTAAGTTTGTATTCTTATACCATTTTGTACAATAATTATAATGAATAAGTTCAAACAAACTAAAACTTACAGCTGATTAACAACGGTATCTAACTTGAGTTTTTATTATATCAAAAACCTGTTGAAATGCTACTGTTGTTTTTACTGTCCCCAAAAAGCGCGTCGGCAGCCTCCAGGAATGCTTCTTACACAACTTCGCCGTCTTTGAAAGACTTCATGTGTTTCTCAAGAACGTGACTGACACGATAAGATGCTCTGGTAGCAGCCTTGCTCTTGTTGTTGGGCCTGGTGAAAATGGGCTGCTGTGCATTTAGCTGTCCTTTCAGGCCCCTCCCCTTTTGGGAGCGTAGGGCAGAATTAGGAGGGAATTCCGTCTGGTAGCGTTTATGCACTGTTTTGAAATGCCGCTCCTAAATTACCCTTCTTCGATAAAGCCACGCTCGCATTGCAGATGAGACAGATGGACTTTGAATTGGAATAGATAACAAAATAATCATCCTCCCACTCGGAGTGAAAATGATATATTTTGGGCTTTTTTGCTTCTGCCATAATTGCGGTCTTGTGTGTGTGCGGACTGTCACTCCTGTTGACACGGACAACGTCAGCGAACTAGTGCCCACTGCCCACCAGCCACGCCCCCACACATGGGGTCACGCCGGCCAATCACAAAGCTTTGGTGCGTTCAAGTGCATTATTCTGGCACCGGAAGATTATGTTATAGGACATTAACGATAAAACAGAATATTGTTGTTCTATTTTTAGACACATCTCGCGATCGACTGGGAATCTCCCCGCGATCGACCGGTCGATCGACTGGTTGGGCACCCCTGGTTTACACACACACACACACACCCACACACACACACACACACACACGCATCCTCCCAGGCACTGCGTGTTAGCCAGTGGTTCTCAAATTGGGGGTTTATATGATCATAGTTATAAAAAAATAAGAGAATAAATGAAAAACAGGTATGAAATACTATATGACAGTAAAACAAGAATACAATTTAAAAGGGTGATTTGTAAAATATCCATAAAGAAAAAGTAAATCTGTTTACAGTTCTGTTTCATATGGGTGTTGAGAGAGGTATCCATAGATCTCTTCATTTTGCTCTCAAAGTGCACCAGATTGATGCTTTTAACTTCAATATTTAAAAATAAATCTTCCCGGGGGAGCTTGCCCCCGGACCCCCCTATGTGAGGTCCACACACCACCTATAAAAATAGCACTTGACCCCTGCTTACACCTATATGCCGTGAGCTGATTATCGAGCCTTCATTGTAACTGTCACACTGTATATATGCGTGTGGAGTGTTGCAGTAGAACATTCCACTGTAGCGCCCGGTAAATTAATGGGAAACCCTAAATGTTTGAGCACCCTCTATGAAACGTCAAGCTACCCCACAGCACCCCCAAAACAAATCTCTGGCGCCTCCACTGAGCCTGACTATTTGTGTTGGGGGGTGCCCGACTTTTTTTTTTCTCCAAAGGGGGGGCCTGACAGAAAAAGTTTGAGAACCACTGGTGTTAGCGAAGTACAACTGGGATTTCCAAGAGGAAGATATGCTTGGTCAATTCTTAATAAAAAAGAAAAACCAACAAATTGAGCACTTGAGTTTTCATTAGCAGAGCCAAGTTACAGCTGCGGAGCTTCGGTAAATACCGCTAACAGTCTATTTCCTTAAAATGGTACATATCGCTGAATCTATATTTTCATCTTCAGGTGATTACATCTGCATAATGTCCTTGTACAATAATATTAGAGCATTTTGTAATCCAGTGAGGAAATTCAAGACCAGTAAATATTGATTTATTAAACAACACTAAATATAATGTTGACTCTGCTGCGGCTGTACCTCAAAGAAAAAACAATTGTCTGATGATCTTTGTTGAACAAGGTCTGATTGTCCTGTACATGTACAATGTGGGGTATTTTTAAATACTTTACTAAACCACATTGAATATTATGTTAGACACAAGTTAGTTATTACTCACATAACAAAGTCTTTTCATCTGCAAGATGGAAGAATAGCTGGGTGCTGCCTGGAGAGACTGATGAGAGGGACACAGGCTGGCGTCAGCAGCTTTCCACACAAAGCCATCACATCTTCTCTTCCATAGTCCTCACTGTCCACTGGTGCTCTGTCAAAAGAGTGAACATCACAGCTGTCATGTTAACCCTTTGTTACACAACATACAACCAACATGTGTCAAAAGTGACCCGAATTAGTTTTAATTGTAAATATCTTTGCAATAAATTACTTTAACCATTCAGGATTCCAGGTATTCCTCAATTAACCTGTTTTAGATCAACACCAATTCTAATTTGTATTTTTCCCTTTCTTACTTTTTGAATAAAAATCATGTTTGTATCACTACACTTCTAAGGGACAACATGGGTCAAACATTACCCGTATTCTTTTGCTATGTTATTTCATGCATGGCTGAGTGTTTCTTTACTATACATTTTCAAAAATAATTAATTTTAGCAGTGATTTGGACAAAGCATGTATGATGTAGTAATACAAAAAGTATTTTAGTTCACACAGTGTGACATTAGCTAGTCATGTTAGCGTGTAATATATATAGAGCAGAGCTAACTAGCAAGTTAGCCAAATGTTAGTGGTTAGCTGTTTATGCTATGCTAGCTGTTGGCTACTGAACATTAACAAACTAGATTCCGCTGTAAGAAAGCTGTGAAACTTTACATTAAACTTGGCGACAACACTGTGACACCGCGCTGCATGTTTATGTGTAATTCTCCCGTGTTGGAGACGAGAGGGTGGGGGGGCAGCACTGCAATAAGCTGTAAGCTAACGTTAGCAGCCACATGTTAAGCCAGGTTTCCCGGGCGCAACATCTTGCAAGAAACAGCATCTCAGGGCTTCTTAACATTTAACAACCTATTAATGATGCATACCAACTTAACGGGAAGAAACTCAGCTAACTAGAAGAAGAAACGTAACCTTAAATACAAAATAAAACATTCACAAACTAAGGATTATCTAAATACATGTTTAACTCCATTACAGTTGCAGGACTCACCAGATCTCAAGTCTTCTGTTCTATGTTGACGTCCCAATGCTCATATTTAACGTGTAGATGTAAAACGATCCCGATATTAATCCATAAACTCCTGCAGCAGACATACAGACAGCTGTAGCTCCAGCAGGAGGAGACCCGCTCAAACTGACGTGAATGTTTCAAATGTGAACGACAGGCGAGGACAGTTCTCATTGGCAGGTTTCTTCGATTATGTTTATATTAACCAATCAGGAGTGTTGTGGACTCATTCCAAACATGCCTGACTTGTCTGCCGTGTTATGGCTGAATTCTATTTAAAGTGCCGTAGCGCTAGCTGTCGGCCAGAATCCGAAAACCATACATTATACTGTAAAACTAAGGCTTATTACTAGGGATGTAACGATACCAAAAACTCACGGTACGATAATATCGCGATAACAAGTTGACGGTACGGTATTTATCGCGATATTGAATAATAAAGAAAATAAAAATAATTTTTTTTATTTTTTCAATAAAAGATTTTTTTGCTCGGAAAATGTTTCTTTATTACATAATAAATCTGATTTGTACAGCATTTTAGTAGGATCGCAGTATTTTAAAGTGTCAAAAACAAAGTGACAGTAACAGACTGGAACAAGAAAACCAGTGTTTTTGTACCTATAGTACTACCAAACAAAGTAGGCATTTTCTTTGTGCCACTGCATCTCACAAATAAACAAGGACATTCAATAATCAGACCCTGCAATAAAATAAATCAAGTTTCACTTTAGTTTTTCAAGTAACTCAACTCAAACTCACGAGTCACTCACTCAGCATCATCAGACAGGTTTTTAGGAATATGAGAATGTCCACATTTCCAGGTATTTATAAGCTGGGATGTTTGGGCATTTACAATATCCCCTGCTCTGGAAACAACTCTCTCGCTTGGTACTGATGTTGCTGGGACAGCAGTGGTCGAGTTAACCGAATATTTTATTTATCAATGACGGAAAAATCTGAAAGCAGTCTGTCATTTTGACAGATTAGAACAAACTCGGAACAGCGCCAATGTTTCCCCGCAGCGAGGCTCTGGTGTTATGCCGTGTTATGCATGCCCTCCAAAAGGAAATGATATAGTTTCCAAACCGTACTTTGCCGTACAGATCAATACATGTCTGGGAGGTTTTGCTTTACGCTGTGTGCGCTCCCGAGATGTGCATGCACACACGGCATAACACCGCCCCCCCCCCCCCCCCCCGTTGACAGTTCACGAGCGTGCTCTCTCTGTTCAGACCCGACGGGTAATAAGGGATTATGACCGACATTTTACGATCCTGTCTGTCAAAATGACGGACAGCGAAAAAGTCTAACGCCACCTCAGTGGGACGGAGAGATATGCTTTGGCCATGGGTGACAGCAGTGGGTCAAACTGTGCACTGTCTCTCCACCACTTCAAAAACAATACAGTTTTTGCCAAGAAGGTGAGGCTTATTGACAGGGCGAGATATAAATATACGGTTGGTACTTGTCAATGTCTCTAGGTATGTACATGTAGCCCTGTAAATACGTTGTCCTTTTGTGTTCTGTTTTATTTTCATGTTGTAACCTACTTGCTGCCATGTTGGACAGGTCTCTCTTGAAAAAGAGATCGATGATCTCAATGGGACCACCTGGTTAAATAAAGGTTTAAAACAAAAAAAAGTGTTCAAAAAAAATTAATTAATAAAAAAAAAAAACGCGGTAGATTTTGTCAGTCTCACGACGGTATTGGGACGTTTATTTACCGCGATATTCGGTATATCGTTACATCCCTACTTATTACTGTATATTGACCAATGGAACAAAAAACACAGCAACAGAACACATACATAAAACAAGGATAACTGACTTATTGTTGAGTAAATAACAGTGTTTTAAACCTTGGTCCTCCCTGCAGAGATTTCTCCACTTTCTATGATTATAATTTTTTTTTAATGATATTGTCAACTGTAGATCTTTACAATATAGTAAGTTAGGAATTTAATGAGAACATATTTATTTACTTTTGTTTCAACATTGGATATTTTGTGTTTGTGGTGGATTCAATCGAATATTGAGAAAATGATTTATGTAAAAATGTTTTACTTACTTTTTTATTTTTATTTTTTTGACGCTTTTTTTTACAGTTTTATTTTTACCTTAAAATTACAAAGAAATATCTTAAAGTCTTATAATAGTAATACACTTTTATATTACGAGTTACATATTTAATTACAGATAATACTTTTTATTTTATGTACATCTGCATGTATTTTCTGAAAGTGCAAAAATACTGTAAATATTATATATTAAATTTACTGTAAAAAAAAAAAGGAAATAAACGTTATTTGTTGTTGTCAAAATACTTAAAATAATGTTTCGGGTTGTTAATTTATAGTTAATATCTGTCATTTTACAGGATTTTGCAAGTTATTTAAAAAAAACATGATAATTACTATAAAAATGTACAGTTATTTCCTGTAAAATTAGGATATTTTTTTACAGTGTATGGAAACAACGTGACGGAGATTAACAGAGAAAAGTCATATCTACATATAAAGACGGAGAAAGTAAACAATAAAGTTTGTGGTTAAGTGTTAGCACCCCCCAAAGAGGCACAAGCTCTTACGTTGATATTGGAGATTTCAATAAATTAAAAAACGAATATCCGAATAACGAAATTGATACCCGAATAGTACTCCAACAAACCGATATTCGGATATTCGGGTACAGCCCTATTAAAAACCTATTCATGTCATACCCACTTAACAGGAAGAAACTCAGCTATCAGACAATATTAACAATCTACAATCAAACGGCAAATACACCCATTTCCATCCAAATGACCCTAGAGGTGTTTTTTTTGTTGCTAAACATCTCTAAAAAGGTCAAATGTCACTCTTGATACAGGGTACTTATTATATGTTATATATATCTTTTAGTCTACTATCCCATCATTCAAGGGTAGATTTCACTATAAGTAATGGTTTATTTTTGGACGGACACTATAATTTACATTTTCTTTACTATGTTCAATCTGAATTGACTTTAAAATTAAAAAAAAATCTATATTGATTCTGAATTTTCTACATCCAACTCACAGGTTTATCATTTCTTTGAGAAAAAAGATTATTAATTTTCCCCTTTTAGAAGAGAAGTTATTGTCATTTGTTCTGAGAATGTCATTTTCGAGCTTGAGACCTGAAAAACAGGCTTGGGCCTTACGGCCCGTCCACACTACAGCTTCGACAGCTTCAAAAACGGTTTCCAATGCATCTGCCCATTCACTTTGAATGGGGTGACGTCACTTTTCGCCGAACTGCATTGTGGGAAGCGGAGCTTTCCTGGCGTTTCAGGCTGCAAAAGTTGAGCAATGTTCAACTTTTGAAGCTTCTGAAGCTTTCGGTGGAAGCGTCAGCCAATCAAATCATATGCCAGTACAAGCTCTAGCCAATCAAACCGCTGCTTGTGTGTCAGGGGCGGGAGATTCATGTGATTGGTTGTTGGTCTAGCTTCAGACACGCCCAGCTCCAAGCTTTTTTTGAAGCTGTAGTGTGGACGGGCCATAAGAGTGCTTTGAGCTCAAACAGAGTGGAGGAGAGCTTGAAATTCGCCTCCAAAAATATATTTTAAACCTACCTTCAATCCCACTTCTTTCATACACTCCTGGGACATTATTCCGGAGGAAAAACATAGGAGAACTTATCACGACTTGAATTTTTTTTCCGAAGCAAAACCCGTAAAAAACCCCGTTCAACTTGTATTTTAAATACAATTTATTATTATTCAAAATTGTACAAGTTGAAACATTTGTTTTAACAGTTGGCAGGAGGCAGGTACTTGCTTTCAAGCAGAACAGGGCAAACAATGGAAAGGCTCTCCTTTCACTGCACATCTCCATGGTAACCTTTGATCTCAAGACACAGGTGTTATGATCAGGTGCTCAGCACAGACTGGAGTTTTACAGACTCAGCCTGTTCTATACGGTCTGATGGAAACTCCATAAACTCTTTAACATTTTCCTCTTTTATACATTTGGTGACATGGTTTTAGTTGAAAAGGTTGCAGTTAAAATGCTGTGCTGCTTTTCCATGTGTTTTAGCTTTTTTACTACACATTCAAGCCCCCACTAATTATGTACCCTTGAATCTAACCAGCAACACCACCAGGTTCAACTGTGGCACTGCGTTAGTGTGTTAGTCTTTCAAGCTGGAGGTTGCGGGTTCAATTTCAGCTCTTGCAGTCAACAAGAGTTCCACCCAAAAATAATAAAAACCAGGAAATAAAAACACTGCAATACACAGTCTTTAACAGAAAAGGCAAATACCAATCGGCTTAAATTGCGGCCCTTTAAAGTGGTGCTGCCCCCATGTGGTAAAATGATGAATTACATTTTAAAGATTTATGCTGTTTGAGAGAGCTAGCGGGCCATAAATAATACATTATGAGACAGAAGCTGCGCACTGTATTAAATCGAGCCGGACTGTGGACATGCCTTTCACTACAGTGTCCCACATTTTTATACCCAATGTGTATTCACTTTTATTTTGGTAGCCATTACTAGTTCCTGGATAAAATATTGTCTTGATATCAGTCACAACATTCCAGTACAGTGTCTTCATGGAGTGACTCAAAATCCAATACAGAAATATTTGAATGTGTTCATGTCATACATCCTCAAATGTGATTATGATCCAGTTGTCACCCGTCCTCCCTGTGTCGATATTTCTGTTCATGCAGTCTCACGTTTCTCTTTAAGGAGGAGCTGTCAAACCAGATCTCCGCCCTGATCCACAGCTTCCACCACATCGATGGACGTAAGTTTCCATGTCAGGTTTCATAATACCATGTGATGTAATATGATGATGATGATGCTGTTCCCTTGCAGAGCTGTTGTACCTGGAGAGCTTCCTGCAGACGTTGAAGAGGGAGTGGACAGGTATCGACAGGCTGCGGATGGACAAGTTCTTCCAGGTTGGTGTTAGGAGATACTCGATGACTTTCACATGTGTGTGGTGGGGGGGGCGGGTTTGTGGGTTCATGCCCATTAGTCCTGTGCCAGCTGAGAGCTGCGGGTCGGCAGTCCCTCAATCAGGTTTGAGTCAGTGATGAGAACTGTTGGGTGTGCTGGGCTGTTAATAAAAACATGGGCATGTCAGTTATTCCTCATATAAGGCTTGTGTCAACATCAAGTCCTAAGGCGAAATCACATCTGGTAGCCAGCTGAAACATCTTCTCGGAAAACCCAGAAAAACAAAACAAAACAAAAATCTATCTGGCTCATATGCTGCAGGAAACAACAGCTGATAAAGGAAGCAAGTCAACAGTAAATATCAGTTTCCCACTGAGCTTCCCGACAGCTGCATGTGTGACCTGTTTTCATTTTCTCACATTATCATCTCCAAACTGACGTGATGTATTCATATAACGTAATTCCTCCACTAGATGTTATTGCTCATTAACAAAGGTTGCATCAACACTGATATCTGACATGTGTTCTAAAGATTGTGTTAATTTCTTCCTAATATTAATGATTGTTTTCCTCTTGTTAACAGCTGGTTCGCTTCATGTTCAGACAAACCTTTGAGATGCTGAAGAGGAAAAACTGGGAGAGCAGGTAATATATTAAAACTAACAATTAAACTGTGATTACATTGTGAATAATCATGATAATTAGGTTTAAAATAATAGTAAATATGTTTTGGAGGGATAAAACAAATAACCATGTGGTGTTGTAATAAAGAAATACACGACAAACTGGTGAGAGAAATCACGTTTTTGATGATTTCTGAATTATGGGCATTAAGTCTGACAATTTTCGGACATTTAGCTAAAGCTTGATCAAAGCCGCTGTCACAGAGAGCTGCTGTGATTCCCCTCGGTTTAATGGGCTTATTTACCCTTTCACTGCCATGCAATCCCCTGTGAACATCCGCTCTGTATGGGGGAGGAAGTTGGGGTACAAATTGGTAATGGGATTATTTTGCATACATTTTTTTTTAATGTTTTAAGATGTCCAGATTAATAGTGAGCGTTGAAGTGTTTAAGATGACAGCTGCAGTTAAAAGATCTCTACAGACAGTCTTGCTCATGCCACTGTGCTGTGTCAAATGGTGTTCTCTTAGGTCAGGGGTGGGGAACCTTTTTCCTCTCGAGGGCCATTTCAATTGGTTCAACATCCTCCGAGGGCCGTAAAATGATTGACCTCTGCTTAAAAATATTAAAATCACAGCCCATTCATTTCGCCTTTCTTTCATGCTGTGCAAAGAAAAAGCAACCTCTTAATCCAGATATCTTACCATGACTTGCGCATGCATGCACGTGCACCTTGTGGCATGACCACCAAAACAGAAAGATATGGACACAAGATGTGTGCAAATGTATTTACTATCCTATCCATGTGAACATGATTTAAGTGGGGGGGGGGGCTAATCTCCTCTAGGGGGGTCCGGGGGCATGCTCCCACAGGAAGATTAAAAAAAAATGTTGACGTTAAAAGCACCAATCTGATGCACTTTGAGAGCAACATGAAGCGCTCTATGGATACATCTCTCAACACCTATATGAAACAGAACTGGAAGCAGATTCCTCTTTTTCTTTATGGATATTTTACAAATCACTCTCCTTTTAAACTGTATTCTTGTTTATTAATAACAACTTTCTTTTACTGTCATATAGTATTTTAGACCTGTTTACTTTAGTCTCTTCTTTTTTTAGAACTATAATGATCATATAAAGATGTGCCTTTACCTCACTCAGTGCATGACATTAAGGATTTGAATAGAATTTAAGACCTATTTCACGGCAAGAAAGTATGAAGGAAAATGGCTATGAAAGAAGAAATACGTCCCATAATTACTTACAAAGTAAATGTATTCATGTTCAACATAAGAACAATGACTGAACATAAAAGTACAGAACTGTGTTAGCGTGTTAGACAAAAAGTGTGTGTTAGGGCTGTGCAATTAATCGTATTTTAATCGCAATTACGATTTTGGCCTGCCACAATTACGAAAACATTATTTTGCTTTGCGAGGTTGTGACAGTGCACTACAACCAGAGGTCGCGTTAACCGAATATTTTCTGTCTATGACGGATTTTTTTTAACAATGACGGAAAAATCTGAAAGCAGTCCGTCATTTTGACGGATTAGAACAAACTCTGAACAGCGCCAAAGTTTCCCCGCAGCGAGGCTTCGGTGTTATGCATGCCTGCCAAAAAAGAAACAATACCGTTTCCAAACCCAACTTTGCCGTACAAATCATTGAAATGTCTGAGTTTTGGCTTTACGCTGTGCGCACTGCTGCGAGGTGCAGTGGGCATGCATAACACGGCGCTAACAGTTCACGAGCGTGCGCCCCCCCCCCCGGTTGACAGTTCTCTCTCCCCCCCCCCCCCGGGTAACACTGAATTTTGACGGAAATGTTACGATCCTGTCCGTCAGAATGACGGGCAGTGAAAAAGTCTAGCGCAACCTCTGACTAGAACATATTTGATCTAATTAATGTTAGTCTAATTTATTTTTATTTATCATAGTAGCTTGTGGAAGTGCGCTCCAAAATATTTGTTGATCTTGTTTATTGTTTTTTTATTATTTTGATATTATTTATTTAAAATGTGTCATTTATTTTTGTATTGGTTTTTCAGTTGAATTATACGTTCAGGGTAATCAACAGTTAAAAAGATACTGTTCAAATTATTATTTGTTTTAAAGTTCAATAAATGGATGTTTCCAAAGTCAATGAATAATCGTATTTAATAATCGTGATATCAATTATTGACAAAAATAATCGTGATTATGATTTTTGCCATAATCGAGCAGCCCGTGTGTGTGGCTCTGCTGCCTTGGCTACAATCTTTCATTGTTGCTGTTGTATGATTGGTGTTTAGCTACGGTATTTAGCGTCTACATCACCTCCGCTTTTAGGGTTGACGTAGACCCAAACGTCGCCCGGAGGTCCCCCGGTGTTGTTGCGGGAGCTGCTGCACTAGCTAACGCTGCACTAGCTAACGCTGCACTAGCAAACGCTACATTAGCAAAACAAACGCACATTTATTTTGCAAAAGGTGCAGCGGGCTTCAAACACGTTCCCTCCACTGGTTTCAATCAAGCACTAAATTCGATGTTTTCCAACCAAATTGAACTTACATTTCCCCATATTTATTTGTAAGTAGATTCGAAGATACATGAGTTTCTGACTGCCGTTAGCTGAAGCTTGGTTGCTAGGTTACTAACTGGGTGTTCTCCAATAAGGGGCCGGGAGAAACAAAGTTAGTGATTACTGATTCCATGTTGATTTATTTCAATACAGATTGTTGGGGGGGAACTGAAAGGCTCTTACCGTACAGGTTACTTTGCAGCCCGGACATTTCCCCAAAAACACATTTAGACGCGATCGCTACACAGAAGTACCTTTGAAATCCGATCATTTTTAAGACCTTCTAAATCATATTTAAGACCTTTCTTATTTTTTTCGTCATATTTAAGACCTTTTTAAGGCCTTAAATTCAGATGATCAAATTTAAGACTTTAAGACCCCGCGGGGACCCTGCATAATAGATAGCCCAGCCCAGACAACCAGCAGGTGAGTCTTCATTGCCCGATCGGGCAACCAGCAGGTGAGGCTTCATTGCCCGATCGGGCAACCAGCAGGTGAGGCTTCATTGCCCGTGCTAAATACTAGATTGCCTCGGGCCATCAGGCAGTCGTTAATGTCGAGCCCTGCTCACTGGTTGTAGAAAAAGCTTCTTATATTCGTTAGCATAGCTAGCTAACCAGATGCTAATAACAACAAAGTGATTGACTGTATGACAGATGAACAGATCGCCACTGGGCTTTCAAATAAAGACACGGCCACGCAAAAACTGCAGCTTACTCCTTATGGGCACTGCACTTTTTGAAGTGCCGGAGTGAAGTTCTGGTGCTCTCCGGCAGAACTACACCCCTGTCAGACCAGACATATACCACGTGATGACACATTAGGCTCGTGTTGTGTTCAAGGACCCTGACCTTGGCCAGGAAAAACAGGCACTCGCTTATTTAATTATTTTGCGGTCTAGATTGCTTTAATTTTTAAATTGTTTGCGTGTGTTCATACATTTCCTCGAGGGCCGTACCAAATGGTCTCGCGGTCCGTATACGGCCCGGAGGTTCCCCACCCCTGTCCTAGGTGAATAATGGTGTGTGTGTGTGTGTCCTCAGTGCGGTCAGCAGGTTCCTGGAGTTGCTGACAGCACAGCTCCTGCAGAGCAGCAGCGGGGCCCCCTGTGGCCTGCAGTTCCACATCCTGGACCTGTATCTGAGCGAGCTGGCAGCAGTGGGCGCAGCAGAGGTACAGCTGGTCCCTGGCTTGAGATGAATAACTGGGATGGGGCTAAAATGGAACTTAATGGAGTTAATTTGAAGCTGGTTGGCCACTGTTGGTTTCTTCAATTACCCTCTCTGATAACCCCATGCTTATCTTAAAGTAGCAAAATGTCTGGTATTTAAGTTTGTTTTTCAGCTTTTTTCGTGTTCTGATTATGAACTGAACTGCTGTTTTGGGTATTTTTATTTATTTTTGCTATTGTTGAGAAATGGGATGTGATTATTGACCAAGGCATCCTGTGTCATTTTTTTCAGACTGTTGAATTCTTTGTTTGGTTTTGTTTTCCAATAAGAAGATCTTAAACCAGTTGCAGCACTTTATTCTGAGGAACTAATGGATGTATGGTGTATGTAATGGTCCTCCCATGGTTTTTTTCTTTTCACAGCTCACTGCTGACCAGAACTTGATTTTCATTGAGCCATTCTGCAAAACATCAGCCAAAACCAAAGAGTGAGTCCACATCAGCATGTGTTGTGATGCTGTCTTACTATAGAAACATGTGATCAGAGGATTTCAGAATAGGAAAGGCTAATGTCATTAGGACCAGGGCACTACAACTGTATTCAAAGTAAACTTGGTGCTGTTGTGTTTAGTGCCGACTCCCTTCCCTCCGCTCATCTTTGCTTGTGTCTGTCTCTAAAGCCGGGCTCTGTTCGGGGCCATCTGCAACAGCATCCTCTGCACTATCATCGACCAGGCCCCCTTTGCTATCGACGATTTGATGAAGGAGGTGAAGGCAGCGGAGGCCTCAGACTCAGACTCAGGACAGGCTTCAGAAGAAGACGACGGTGACGAGCAACCGAAAGAGAGGAAGAGCAAAGCTGTCTGTGCGATAGGGAGGAAGCAGATCAACGGTATGGCTCACTGGATCAACTCCTGACGGGTTAATTATATTTCCTATTTCCGAAACTGCGCGTCATGGAAAACTGCGAGTGATTCATTATTCTGCCCAAATCTTCTGTCATTTTCCGATTTGTGTTCTCTAAGTAATTACTAGTTCATGTTTGTGTATAGCATAAAAAGGATTACCTAGTTATGCTACTGGACAACTTATCTGTGTTCTGAAATAATACTTTGTGACATTTAATACAATTTTGAGATATTGAAAGTTGAAATGTAACTGGTCAACTCGGCAGCTGCTAAGCCTAAAATAGAATGCAGGACTAACAAGAAGTAAAGTAATGGATACTTGAGTATTTTAGTTTTTCTTTTTTTTCAGGCAATAAATCAAATGAAGAAGAGGATGATGATGATGATGATGCTGATGATGATGATGATGATGATGATGATGATGATGATGAGCTTCTTCACCTGGAGGAGGATTCTGAAACAGAAGAGCCATGTGATGAAGTGGTCGGCCCAGTGCTACAGGTGAAGGCTTTCTCTCTTTTAATGGTGTTTTCCTTTTGAGATGAAATCTGCTATGGTTTAACATTTCAATCCAATGGATGCCACTTGTTTTAAACTATACTGTTCTATATTATTCTCTCCTTATTATAAGCTTAATTAACTTGTTAAACTAAAGGAAACTATAGCAGCTGAAAATCAGTAATATTTTTAAATGAATCTGTCAACTCATCTCAGAGCAGTTTGTTTCTGTGTGGGGAAACATTGGTAGCCAATATGTTTAGTTGAACTCATCAGTTTGGCCCAGACCGTGGACATTTGTAATAGAGATGACCTCGTTTGTTTTCTGACGAGCTCTCTGTGTATTGTGCAGTTTGCCTACACGGCCCTTGCAGACAAGCTGTTTGGGTTGGCCAGTCGCAGCAGCACCCCCAGCCAGAACAGACAGAGGCTGTACAAAATCATCAGAGTGTGAGTAAAACCATAACAATACTGTGTGTGCGTGCATGTGTCCTTTGTGATCAACGTTTACAGTTATCCTTTCTGGGATTTAAATTCAAAGGCCATATTAATAATAGGATTGTTTCACATTCTTATTTTTGCAGCATTTCTATTGGCTACATTGGCACTGTACTTACTGTTTCAGCTAAATACAGCATGGTCAATACCACAAGACTAAAACAAATATTTTCAGAGATTGCATACCAATCCATGTCACTACTCTTTAAGTTATTCCTCAGTAAATTCCTGAATGTATTTAAATGTTTCTTAGCAGTAGCTGTGCATTTCACTAGGGATGTCCCGATCACCTTTTTTTGCTTCCGATCATTTGATTTTGACAATCTGCCGATACCGATTTTTCCCGATCTTTATGCAATGCATTAATAGAAAAAAAAGTTAAAAAGCATTCAAGTTGTCCCTTAAGGTTATTTTTTTATTTAAATGACAGTACCCAACTATCCATTCTATCCAACATGGATATAGCTTCTTTTTTTCACAGCAGCATTGGATCAGTTCAGTTGTGCAGCATTGGATCAAAACAAAAATAAAGCTTATCAGTGGTCCACCACAAAATAACCATGTAAACAAATTGAGTGCAGATAGTGCAGTAACAAAACAAAAATAACTCTACTGGAAAGAGGTAGCTTGACTAGCTTCACAAGTTCACATTCAGTTACAAATAATAAAATAAAATAAAAATGTGGCTTAGTGCAGAATTCTAGCCTTAAGACTAACTAGTCTAGTAATAATGTAATGAACAACAGCAGCTTAACATAACATGAATAAACAAAGTATTATATTTCCATCTTACTGGAGTAACACAATTCAATAGTAATCAGCAGCAAACCACTTCTTTTTGTTATTCTACAGTATTGTTGTTTTATAGTTATTTGTTAATGTAACCCAATTTGTGTTCTTTGAAATTGAAAAGGATATCGCATTGTGTTTGTTACTTTCGTTGCAGTTGTATAATGTCTTAAGTGTAATTTGGCTTGGCTTCCTATTTATGGACATGCTTTTATTTTGAAGGAGAGGTAGCGCTGTTGACAGGAAGTTGTTGTTGCTTTGGAAACAACGTGACGAGATGAACGGAGAAAAGTAATATCTACATATAAAGACGGAGAAAGTAAACGATAACGTTTATGGTTAAGTGTTGGCACCCCCTGAAGAGGCACAAGCTCTTACGTTGATATTGGAGATTTCAATAAATTCCATTTGGAAAAAAAAGAAAAATCAAACAATCGTATTAGATTGGTCGTGTTGAACGTAGCTTTGTTCTTTCCACCACGCGGAACCTCCTTCTTGCAAACATTGCATCTGGCTGTTACACTGCCTTCGGTTTCAATTTTATAATACTTCCAAACTCCTGATATTTTCTCTGTCCTGACTCCCGAGTCACCAGCTGAACGTAGCCTCTCGTTAGCTTGCTGCTACTATTAGACACTGCGCCCACTCTGTTGCCAGATTTGAGAGAAATAAGCAACCAGGTCTATGAAAACAAGCCCAAAAGAAGCAACACATACATGATGTGTAATTTTAAACCAAAACTAAGGCCTCAGGATGACTTTAAGACGTGAACATGGTCATTTTTGTTTTGTAACATTAAATAAAATAATTTTTTTAAGGATCCCCGATCTTTTTCTCCCGATTCCGATCTTTTAAAAATCACATGATCGGCTCCGATCCCCGATCACGTGATCGGATCGGGACATCTCTACATTTCACCCCTATGCCTTCAGTAGTTTCCTACCTGAATAAATACACCTCTTGATACCATCATTATGACACCTATAGAAAGCATTAATATTATACAGAAACGCAGAATAACAGGGCGTTGCATCTAGGGCTGTACCCGAATATTCGACTATTCGAATATTCGTTCGTTGGCCAACTATTCGGGTTTCAATTTCATTATTCGGATATTCGTTTTTTATTTTTTTTTCAAAAAAATATTTTTTTTTCCTAAATGTATGCTATCAATAAAGGCGAATTGCCATATTCTTATACTATATTTATACTTTTGAATTGCACTGTTAAAATGCGGAAATATATACAATCTCAGCCTGTGCTCCTGACATCGCGTTCAGACATGCGTACAGTCACGAACGTAAACGGCACGCTTCACCTCGTTTCACACACCTGAACACAAAATGCCGAAGACTTCAGCTGTGTGGGACCATTTTAAATTGGACGACGGTAAGAAGAAGGCAGTGTGCCAAATATGCGACAAGAAACTGGCCTACCACGGTGGCACAACAACTCTGAAAAGTCACCTGGATGCTGTAAGTAGTAGCCTAGCTTAGCTTAGCTGTTGTCAAGTTGCCATGATGAAGCTGCTTTATCCGCCGTTTAAACAGTAACGTTACACATGATAAAATCGTGCACTTACTTTGCTTGGAAAATAGTTGCAAGCAAGCAACCGAATTGTTTTTTTTTTAATTTGTTTTTCAATTTTATCCGAATAGTGAAAATAATAGGAGCAATGTGGGAACATCTGGGGCTAAGGCAATTATTGGCATACAGTTCGTTCATTTATTTTTCGTTCTTCATTTATTTAAATACTGTTTACTGTACCGGTAAAAAGTGTTACCCTGTTAGGCCTATTGTTACGGCTATGTTATTAAAAGTATTGTTGTTATAACAGAAATATGTGTTTTGCATCTTCAGGTTGTAAAATGTTATAGACGGAATTTGGAACCAGATTTGGTCCCCGGGCGCTGGGTTAAATGCAAAGGACACATTTAGTTTTAATGTATGCGAGTACTGAGACAATAAATAAATAAATATACATCGTAATAGTATGCTCTTTCTGCGCTTCTGCTTAACAGCGTGTTGTCAGGTGTCTCGGATTCGGAGCGTGTTATGAAACATTTTTGAAAAAAAATTGTATTAAAAAAATAATCTCTCCGCACGGAATATTCAAATATTCGCTGCTGATTACTATCGAATATCCGGAGCCCGAAAAATGGTATTCGGGACAGCCCTAGTTGCATCACAGATAGATATCTAATGTAGCGAGGATGAATGCCGTTACTAAAGCAGGAAACCCAGATAACACAATTCACCAAGTCTCCTTTCACTGCAGCTACAGCTGCGCCACATACGTCATCTCTAGCAGAAGCATCAATATTTACTTCATAAAATGACAAGAAAAATATCAACAACAAAAAAAGTAATTTAAGCGTTTGATTATTTGTACTCAAAATCCATCCTCCTTTCTTCCCTCAAGAGTTGAATTGGTCTGTGGTAATTTAATTCTTCTTGTAAGTCTTGCCGCTGCCTTGGTTAGACAACTCAAGTTTGCAAACTTATATGGCTCCAAACACCAAGTGGATCAGTTGAGAATATCAGGCATTCCCATTAATGCAGTGCTCCTCGGAGGCTGTGAGGTACCACTGTAGTTAGTGAGTTGGAAGTGGTGGACAAACCCTTCCCCCGGCTGCGACTGGCTTGCTAGCTCCACCCAATCTATTTCTGAAAAAACAGCTTTAACATCTAAACACAAATATGTTACCTTGTGCAGGTTGCTAAGGACGCTACAGATGCTGTGTAACTACCGCTAAACACGCTAGTATTTGCTAGTCCTGACAATCCTCTCAAAGGACGTAAAAATGGACCTCAGGCCGGAATCGAACCTGGGTCCTCGCGGGTGGTAGTGGACTGTTGCAGCCGGAGACTCGCAACGGCGGTGGACTTTAACTGCGCCGGACCAGCCGGAGCCTCGCAACGGTACCGGTGCAGCGGTGTTGTGAAAGTCCACGGCCCACCTATGCCAGAGGTAGCAGCCCACCGAAGGCAGCAGCCCATCAACGGCAGTGGCCCACCGGGAAAAGTCCCGAATCTCTCGATAGCCAATCCGAGCCTGCTCACACACACACACACACACACAACTGAAACCGAAATCATTTACAGACGTATGTAAAAATCTCTCATACACACACAACAGCGTTGCAGTCGGGAAGAAAAGCAATGTGGAGCGGCATCTCACCACTTCATAAGGAGTTTAACCGTGACACTTTTCGAAATCCCGCTTGTGTCCCCCCCACTTTACAAATAGGCCTATGTTTATTATTATTTTTTAACGCAAGCCGTCATCATCACGGAGGAGCACACAGCCTCTGTGAGCGAGCGAGACAGACAGAGCAAGAGAGAGCACACCTTTATCTATTTAATATAGCCTAGTTGTACAAAATAAAGTAAGAAATCATTCCAATGTGTACTATAGCAGGGGTTCCCAAAGTGGGGGTCGCGACCCCCCGGGAGATGATTACAAAAATAAAAATTGTTTTAAAACTTTTTCATACCAAGGACCACTTAACCAATAAAATACACTCACAGACCACCTAACTCCACAAATATCCAACAACAATAGGCCTGCTTACCACTGCAACAGTATAACAAATGACAGCCTAATAATGACAGCTTAACTTTCTCTATATCTCCTCGTTCACACATTAAATCAACAATACAACTACAGATTATATAAGCCTTTCGTTCAAATGCGATTTAAAATGCTCAGGTTTTACACCTCTTATGCAATGTAGACTACATTTATTACGGAGTTTATGTCTGAGCCAACAGACTCACAGATCGTTGGCTACTGAGAGATATGCAAAATACACCGCATAGTACGACACAAATGCCCAAGTTTAACTCTCTGAGGCCTGCATGGTCTGCCTACAAAATAAAAATTAAAAAACATTTATGCAGCCCCAACAACAGACTTCATGCGATGCTTCATCGGATGCATATATTGAAAGTAGCTCATCCTAAAAACAGGTTGGAGACCCCCGTTATACATTTGACAATTTTAAGCTTGGCCTGCCATTTTATTGGAGCGATGAGGAACAGGTGGGGCTTGAAAAGGCCCACCTGTTCAAAGTAGGGAATGAAAGAAAAAGTTTGAGAACCACTGGTGTTGCAATAATACATATGACATATATTTTAGATGTCTTCAGTACCGATAACGTCGGAGCTTAACGGTACCACGGTCTTTAATAATTCTGCCCCGGGGCCCGTTTAATACTGGGGCTCGGTACCCATCCCTAGTCCTGACATCCACAGCACTCGCCTCTGACCAGGAGGCTGATGAGCTGTGTGGTCTACAGGCTGTACTCTGGGCAGTTTCCATTGCTCTGTCCATTTTATCCATTCTTGTGCTTGTATAAACATGCCTATCACTAAACAGCTGGCTGTCAGTGTGTGGGTGTCATCAATACATTACACACAGAGCAGATGAGAACGATTGACTGCAGACTGAACGACCAGCAACATGTCAGACAAGTTTACAAGTTGTGAAACATTCGTCCGAGTGGAGAAGTCGAAAAGACTGTCTGAATGTAGGATTTCATTTACCGATTGTGAAGACACTGCACAGAGGAGATCCTGCAGCAGCTGCTCCTCACACAGAGGAGAGGAGGCCACATTACTTTACATCTGATGTGCCTATGAAGAGAAATGGGGCGAAAATCGTCCGGAAATGATGTCTTGCCAATGCATCAGTGCATCCCTATACATTTGGGTGATTACAGCTGCCAAAGAGATAGAAAATGACTGAGGTTATTTAGCCCAGCTCCTCAGGAGCCGCACAGCGGTGTGTGTGAGGCTGTTAACTCCTGAACCTGCACACCCTAACAAACTCTTGGGCGTACTTAGTTGAGTTATGGTCCTGGAGTCTTTATCCTGCAACATGAATGATCTCTGCTTAAACCCAAACTAATGATTTCTTCTTCTCTCACCTGGTTTTCTGTTGAATGGCAGCCTGCGTGACCTGCATGAAGGTAGGAGCTGATGATCACACGTTCTTTCTTCTCTTAGTTTGATATTTATGAAAGCAAAATATTTGTTCCTGCTCTCTGCCCAGTCTCACTCTGTCTCATTGGCATTCCTCTCAGGCATCTTCCCTCAGGATGAGTATCCAGATGAGGTCTCCACAGATGAGGATGATGACATGTTCGGTACCAGGAAGAGAATGAAGAGAGGACGTAGCCGTGTGGAGGATGAGGACGAGGGTGTGCCAGCAGCCAAGAAAACTAAAGGTATCTCCTGCACTTTACCCTCCGCAAATGCAATATTTTTATTTCCTGCTGTGGGATTACTTTTGCCCGACATGGGCAGTTAAAGGTTATCAGAATAATACTTAACCTGTTTAGCCTGAGAGCCCCTGGTGGAGGAGGCTGCGGTTTTTTCCCCCACAAAACTGTGTCCCAGGGCTTCTTAATATTTTTAAAAACCTATTAATGTGTTATACCAGATTAACGGGAAGAAACTCAGCTAACTGACGATATGAACCATTTTTACCAAAACAAAACACAAGTCTCATAAGAAGCGTCTAAATGACCCCTGAGCGAAAAAATGCTGACGCACTTGGCACAGAACTCAAGGTAAAGATACCCTTATTACTTATCGTAACTGCACATACAAGATATCCGATTAAAGCTGAGATTCCACAGATTATACAGGTACTAGTATCATCACTGAGCGATCAGAACTCGCGACAGGGGAAGCAAACACAGACATCACAACACGTAGCATTATGGAGCAAACACGGAGATATGCTCATTTTAGCTGTTATTCTGATCGAAAGTCGTGTTCAATGGCATTAAAACGACAAAAGCTGCTATAGGTTAATCCATAGGTTATAACAATGTGTCTGTCACTTTGAAAAAAATATTGATAATCCATAATTCAATTTTTATGTAAAAATCGGAGAATAAATATTAGCTGCTAATGGTAGCCACCAGAGTTATCGCAGCTTCCGGTTTTGGCTACGCGTCTCTCACTCCTTATTTGGTAACCTGTGTGTGTATGTGGAACCTCCCCTCGATTCTATTGGCTCTAGCGGTTAAAAAGAGATGTCAATCATCAAAATCGACCAAAGGGGGCCAGAGATAGGTGAAATACACCCAAATGACCCCAGAAGTGTTTTCCTTTTCTAAACCTCTCTAAAAAGGTCACATTTCACTTGTTTTGCATCAATCTTGATACAGGCTACTTATTATGTTATAGTTTGGATTCCTAAAGCTTTTAGTCTACCATCCCATCATTCAAGGTTTGTTTTCACTTTAAGTAATTTTTTTGTTTTTGAACGGACACTATCATTTACAGTTTTTTACTGTGTTCAATCTGAATTTACTTTAAACTAAAAACATCTATATTGATTCTGACACTTCTACATCCAACTCACAGGTGTAACCTTGCTTTGAGTAGTGTTAATTTCGTCAGCTATTTTTTAATTTAGTTTTAGTCTTAGTCCTGTGTTAAATTTCCTTTTTAGTTTTAGTCATATTTAGTCACCTTCATCCTGTTTTTATATAGTCAAGTTTTAGTCGACTAAAAGTCTGAGCATTTTAGTCTTATTTTAGTCGACTAAAACAGTAAACCTTTTAGTCTTTTAGTCGACTAAAACAGTAAACCTTTTAGTCGACTAAAACAGTAAACATTTTAGTCAAGTTTTAGTCGACTAAAAGTCTGAGCATTTTAGTCATATTTTAGTCAAAGAAAACTAATTATTTAGTCTTTTTTAGTCAAATTATATAGAACATTTCAGTCAAACTAGTCTAGCCAAAACCAATAATTTGTCATTTTAGTATATATAAATAAGATTATATCTTGTCCTTATTTGATGAAAAACACAGGTTGAATGATTAAGAAGCTTTGCCGAGAGTATCAGGTTTGTGGTGTTTTTACCAGCTGTGTTATGGCCACATTGAACAATGCATTCGCTTTTTTTCTCCGCCTCATTGTAGCGAAAATGGGCCCAAATATCACATCGTTTCTTTCTCCCAAGCAGTGGTGGCTTTAGACTTTTTCGTTGTCAGTCATTTTGACGGACAGGATTGTAACATTTTCGTCATAATCCATTATTATCCGTCGAGTGCACAATTTATCAATCACTCGCGCTGACGGGGGGGGTATTCGGTTAACGCGAGTGCCACCACTGCTCCCAAGCCCTGTTGTTGCCATTTTATTTTCTGTTAAATAAGGTTAGTTAGACCATGAGTTAGACCCGAGTCTTCCTGACAGTTCATATTGTGCCGCTGCCCGGTGTAATTCAAATCTACCGCCGCGCGCAGCACAGACACACAGCTGCTGCCCTGCCGCAGCACCGGAAATGGAACTGCTGGGAGAAAAACTGACTATCAGAGATGTAACGTTATCTTTGATAATATTTAGTCTCCTCATTTTTCGTCAACGAAAGTAAAGAGAGATTTTGGCTTAGTTTTTATTTAGTAAACTACATTTTCGTCTCGTCACTTTTCGTCAACGATATTGCATGATGATTTCGTTGCAGTTATTGTTTACTGCCGTCGGTGCCGTCTCGTCATCGTCTCGTTTTCGTCATGGAAAAAAAGGTCGTTGACGAACATATTTCGTCAGTTTTAGTCAACGAAATTAACACTAGCTTTGAGAAAAAAGATTATTACTTTATCCCTTTTTTTTAGAAGGGAAGATATGGTAATTTCTTCTGGGAATGTCATTTTCGAGCCCGAGACCTGAAAAACAGGCTCAGGGGCCTCATTTATAAAGGAATATACGCTCAAAAAATGGCGTACGCCAGTTTCTACGCAATGTTTGCGATTTATAAAATACTAACTTGACGGGAAAACGTGCGGTCCTCCACGCAAACTCTGACCCATGCGAACGCACTAAGCACAAAAACGGGAGAGACGGGAAACTGCGACACCATTGGCAGAAGGAAGAATGGAGAGAAATATGTGGAAATAATACCATAAATAAAATGTTACCGCTCATTTATCATATATGAAGAATTCCTTTTCAAACATTGATTAAAGCTGATCTTAAAATGATTAAACAAACGCCTGTTTGAGACTCCTCAGTGCACACAAAAACATAACTTGGAGGAATAAATAAATACGGATATGTTATTGAAAACCACCTCGAATATGTTGTGTTAATGTTATGAAATGTTTTCTCATAAATTATGTGGTAAAAGCAGGAGGACAGAATTACGTCTAAACTGACGCCGTGTTGCATTTCTATAGGTTGTAGATGCAAGCATGGTTTTATATACTAACACGTTTAATCATGTTTTATGCCGTTCGCCGCCTACTTGATAAGTCGCTCGTAAAACACAGGAGGTATGGAAACTAAGAACACCATATGTGGTCAATTGTACAGCTAATATAACACAACACATTAGTTGTATTTCCTTTAAACTGGTGCATTATGGATATATAGTTGCTGATCGACAGCTGGGACAGAAACCACCAAATACAAACATAATTCAGATCCAGTCGTCATGACTCCACTCCGGAGGGATTCCCCGATCATTTCTTACAGTCTCTCATCAAGGAGGTGTCTCCTGTCCCCGGTACAAACACACTGCCTGAGGAAGGCTATGTGTATTTTTTTTGTCATGAACCTTTTTCAGACCACTTATTTATTTTGGTGACGATCCGACCTCCATGCTGCTACTCTGGTTCAAACTGCATCCACCAAACAATATGATTTATCTCCACCTCCCCAAAAGAACCAAAATCTGACACGGTGGGAGACGTCTTTTTTAGCTGTTCTGTCGTCATTTCCTGCGATCTTCTTCATGCAGTCAGTCAAAATGATTGACTGAAGGGGCGTTTCTTTGACTATTTATAGGCAAATATGGGGGTTACGTGAAGCCCGCAAAAGTTGCGCCGCATTTCGAGTCGATTGTGATTTATAAAGGGAAACCGGCGTAGGAAGTGCCGTACGCACTTCCCTCGCCGGTACGCGGAAATTTCCGTACCTATTTTTTTGTTTTGTACTACGTAAGCAACCTTCCCACTTGAATCCTACGCAAGGCGTTATAAATGAGACCCCATGGCTTAACAGGTTAATAAAGCAATACATATTACAGCTTACCTTGTAAAAAGGGAGCAATGTAATCTGTTATACTCCATTCCCTCTAATTAGTTGGTTTGAAAAAAGGAGTTTCTTTATTTTCCTTGTTGAAACAATCCGATGAAACCATAAACTATAAAAGTGGTTTATTTTCATATTTTATTCCCACACCACTTTTAAGTGTTTCTCTCCACATTTCTGAATACATCTTAACCAGTTTAGCCCTGAGCCTGTTTTTCAGGTCTCAGGCCCGAAAATGACATTCCCAGAACAAATGACAATATCTTCCCTTCTAAAAGGGTTAAATTAATAACCTTTTTTCTCAAAGTAATGATAAACCTGTGAGTTGGATGTAGAAAAGTCAGAATCAATATAGATGTTTTTTATATTAAAGTAAATTCAGATTGAACATAGCAAAAAAACTGTAAATTATAGTGTCCGTCCAAAAATTCTTTTTTACTTATAGTGAAAACTACCCTTGGATGGTGGGTTAGTAGACTAAAAGCTTTAGGAATCCAAAGTACAACATATAATCCCCACACGTGCCCTGCGGCACTCCCGTACGTGCCCTGGCTGCAGCCCCTCCCTTCCCTGCTCTCAACGTGAACGCGCAGCGCGCAGAGCTGACAGTCAGTCAGTCAGTCAGTCACTCAGTCAGACAGGCCACGGCGAGTGTGTGGTGCAGCAGCACGCAGCAACACGATTAAAAGTGCCCTAGTGACGACCAAGTAAGTAACCGCCAGGTAACAAATACAACGAGTGTATTGTTTAATCAAGCGACGTGCAGTCAGGGGAGGCAGGGGAGGCAGGGGAGGCAGAGCCTCACCTGTCATACTCCAATGTAACGGAAAAACAACTAAAGAAAAACTAAATAGTAATAATAATAAAATGTCTCTACTGATCTGTGTTGTAAGTGTGATTTATGTATGATTCCAATCGCTTTTTATGGTCAAAATCAGCTAATTTGCCGAGCTCCGCTACAACTACGGGTAGCGATGAGAAGTGAGGCAGGGACGAGCTCTGCCTCACAGAAGCCCACAGTAACTGGCTGGAGCGCGGGCACTAATTTAACTCGGGCACTTATTTTGTGAGCGCGCTCAAGCCAGTTACTGTGGGGTAAGGTGAGGCACAGATGAGCTCTGCCTCACCTCAGAATGCGTCACCCCACAGAAACTGTCTGTAAAGCGGGCCCTAAGCGCATGCCTGCACCATCTCACTGTATGTCACCAATGTATTGTTTGTAGATCCCTTTATTACATTTATCCTCGCCATCCATAGTCTCTAAATAACTTATTTCACGTATATATGATATTTAGGCTCGCTGGTCTCATCATACAACGGCAATGAGAAAAGCACCAGGGGAGGCAGCCATAACCTCTGCCGCACTGAAGGGGGCGCAAGTGAGCCCACAGGGTCTTGTTGCTACTGTTATTCTACGAAGAGACGGTAGATGCAAACAACAAACTAGACTTTTGAAACTAGAGGAAGATAAAGAGGACTTTTACAAAAAAGTAATAGATTGTTGTCCAGAAGGATAGCATGGACTTCATCTTCAAGTCAAGGTAAGACCCCATGAACATGGGATCTTACTAAGAAAGAACAATCCAATATTTAGATTTTGGGTATCCTTTTGCTGAACGGTCTGTTTAAAATGAATCGAAGCATCAGACTAAAAAAGCTTTTGAAAATAACCGAATATTTCGATTAAGGTCAAAATATAATATTTGTAAATCTGACTCCGAAAGAGTCAGTGCCTCACCAGCCATGAACCTCACCGCACGTCACTGGTTTAATCCCATAAATCAGATGCCAAACTAAACTATACAGGGTTCGTACGGTCATTGAAAACCTGGAAAAGTCATGGTAATTCAAAATGCAAATTCCAGGCCCTGGAAAAGTTATGGAAAACAATATTTTTCCCAAAGTTTTGGAAAAGTCATGGAAATGTAACTAAAGTTGCGTCAAATATAATTTACATTTTATCTAATCGCCGAAATAATCTGCGGTCGCGAGCTGTTATGTGCCATCATGACGCGCATGGTGTTATTTTTTAATATATGAAGCGTGAGCTGTGTGCTCGAGTCTTCCTGCCTGTCGGGTCGGCTGAACTCTGCTGCTCCGGGATGAGGGTCAGCTACATTATCTACGGTGTGTTCGTTAACTGTGCGGAGTCACTGTGGCACAGACTGAGCCGCTGGTGAACAGCTGTTAGAACAGGCCGTTCAGGTGCTCAGAGCAGAGCGGCAGAGCGATGTGAACTGAAACGTTTTTCTGTCGCAATACTATTTAAGGAATCGTTGAGCTAGCTAGCTAGCATACATTGTCACTATCTGCTAACGTTAGCTTTAGCCTTCGTTTTCTAATAGTTTTTTTCATAGGCTATAAACAGAGGTGGTATAAGTATAGATATTGTACTAGAGTAAAAGTAGAAGTACTCAGATCTTGTACTTTAGTAGAAGTACTCAGATCTTGTCCTTAATAAAAGTAGAAGTACTCAGATCTTGTACTTTAGAAGTACTCAGATCTTGTACTTGATAGAAGTACTCAGATCTTGTACTTGAGTAAAAGTAGAAGTACTCAGATCTTGTACTTGAGTAAAAGTAGAAGTACTCAGATCTTGTACTTGAGTAAAAGTAGAAGTACCAGAGTGTAGGAATACTCTGTTACAGTAAAAGTCCTGCATTCAAAATGTTCCTCAAGTGAAGTAGAAAAGTATTATAAAAATACTAAGAGGCATGAAGATACATTTTCATAATGCTCAACAGTGCTGCCAAAATTATAAACTGACTGCTACACAATTAAAATAAATGCTTTTATATATTTCTATTAGATGTAACTCTTTGGCGTTTTTGTTATTATTACCTGCTGCTTTAGTTGTTCTGACTGCTAAAATCCTCTGTTATTCCTAATTTTAAAGCCGATATTCCGTGGGGTCGGGGGGCTCGGATCCTTGTCACCTTTTTCATACCTGATGAGTTTGCATCCCTGACTACAGTTGCTTTAGCGTGTAGAAGCTAGTAAGCCTACTATTTGATTTGTTTTAGATAGGCATCTGCATCAGACAGCATATGGTTATTGAAATAAATATATATGCAATTACGACATACAAGATGTGCCTTTAATAAATCTCACACTACTAAGGCAGCCGGCGGTTCCACCAGGGGCGTCAATCCCGGGGGGGCGGGGTTTCGTCCCCCCTAGCTTCAGATTGGACCCCCCTAAGTCATTTAGAATAATAAAAATAAATGTTAAAATAATTAATTTTTTGATAATAAATCAGTAAAATCAGGCAAAAATAAGAATTAAATAACATAACCCTAACCTAACCCTAACACTAAAACCGAAATAAAGTAACCACAAACTGAAAAGAAACTAACAAAATCCGCCATTATCCGGCACATTTTTGCGCACAATTTCGCCACGACGACTCAGAAGGTGCCCTTTTTTTCTTCTCTTGAGCACCTGCCCCTATAAATGTCTGTGCACGCCACTGCCTTGCGCCACATGTTTTGATGTCTGTTTTTGTTTATAAAGTCGCGAGTTCGTATCATTGAGCGATAATGTATGTACCCATCGATTTTGTGTCATTTCACGATGTGAAACGATGTGTTGGATGTGCAGAAAAGATAAATAATAAGGTTTTGTGAGTGAATTTCAGTGCAGTAATCTTGTTGCTAATTCAGAGTCTCAGCGTTAGCATTGTGTTTTTTTTTTTTAGATTTTTTTTTTTTAAATGTTCAGTTAGATGAGTTTCTTCCCATTACATGGATATAAAACATTCATAGTTTATTAAATGAACATGCCCTCAGACACTGTCAGACAGATGTTGCAGGAGTGCCCCGGTACCGGGGTCTCTCGGGCTTAACAGGTTAACATGTTCTAATGAGATCGACATGTTGACGTCCAGGGCAGCGGTTGGTCAGGTGTCTCTGTGTGGAATGCTGTGGTGAAAGAACATTGTAGCTAGGCAACCTAACAAAGAATGATGTTAATGCACAGGTAAACATTTATCAGACTGAATTCTCTTTTGATATTTCACTAACCTACTCTGTTTGACATTGCTGTTTGTGTAGGGTAAACTTATCCTAACCTATCAATGAGTGATCCAATCTTTCGGCAAACTTCATATTTAACTTACAGAACATTCTTGTTGTTGAGGCAGGTCATTAAACACAAACTGGTGTAAGTGTTTTTATAGAAACCTTTCCCCTTTTCAAATCTTTCTTTTTAATGATTTCAATATATTAAACTGATCTGTGTCTCTTACTTAAGGAAAGAAAAAGGCGGCCTCCAAACTCGACAAGCAAAGCAAGGAGGAGTCAGGGAAAGAAGATAAGAAGCCAGCTGACCTTGATGCAAGTAATGAAAACAAAAAGAAGAAGAAGAAGAGGAGGAAGAAGAAAAAGAAAGTGGGACAGGGAGGAAGTGCAGGTGGTGAGGGAGATGCAGACGTGCCTGAACACTCAGTGGCTCCAGATGAAGGAGAAGAGACTGCAGGAGGGCCGCAGTGTGCACCAACACCACACTTAGAAGAGGCAGCACAGACGCAAGACACTGTGCTCCTCACTGAAGAAAACAAACAGCCTACAGTCACAGCAGAAAGCAGCCTTCCAGCTCCCTGTACCTCTGACAACAAGGACAGCTCTGAAACGCTTGCACAGAAGAAAGAGGTGGAGACTTGTGATGTCAGAGTCAACGTGACGGTGGCCGAGGAGCAGCAGACTCCTGTTGTAACAGAGAGTTCCTCTGAAGGCCCAACAACAGTCTCTGGGAAGAAGAAAAAGAAGAAGAGTCTGAAAGCAAAGTTACCAACTGATGAGATCGCTGATGAATCCCTGGACACCGCTGAGGCAGAGATCACACCAGTAACTAGTGAGGAGTCTGCTGAAAGAAATGAAACAACAACATCTGACACTGAGGGTAATGCTGTGAGCACAGGTGCAGATCTCCCAGCAGACTGTCAGCCTTCAAGGCAAGAGGGCCCGACTACTTCAGTCGAGAAGCCAACTGATTCTACAACCCAGATTAACAAGAAGAAGAGTAAGAAAAAGAACCGCAAGGCTGTTGAAGTACCAGATGTTGAGACTGAGGCACATTTGGAGGTAGAGGAAAAACACTCTGAAGTTTCACAAGATGCCTCCGCACAGCAGCTTAAAAAAAAAAGAGATGCCAACCAAGTGGACACAGTTTCACCTGCTGCAGATGAAAGCACTGTAAAACCGCTGAAAAAGACTCCAAAGGAACCTCAGACTTCAGAGGAAAAGGATGCAGCGGAGGGAAACCCTCAGGCTAAAGATGCTGAGTTTAAGATCACCATGACAACACCAGCAAAGAAGAAAAATAAGTTGGCAGCAGCAAAGATGGATGAGCAGGATGAAACCCATTTACAGGTAGATGGCTGTGTCAATGAGCTCCCACTGGAAGGAACTGGAGCTGTGTCTTCCTCTGTGAAAGGTGTGAAGAAGAAGAAGAAGAGAAAGATCCCAGTGACGTTTGAGTACGAGGCCGATGAACTGGAGGCTGCATCCACCAATGGCCTGGCAGAGAAACCAACTGTCGCCAAGAAGCCTAAAGCAGGCACTGTGAGTATTTGGTGAGAAGAGACTGTAATTACACTGAGATAACACAGAGGTGACTTCTGAACTGGTTTTCTGTTTCAGGATTTTGCTAAGCCATCCATATCTAAAAAGTCACAAAAGAAGGCAAAGACTTCCTCAGGCTCTGCGTCTGACCTAATCACCTTCCAGATGAACGCTGCAGCCCCCCCGGCTCTGTTCTGCAGCAAACCGCTGTCCGGCAAGAAGGTAAAGAACAACAACAGAAGAACTGAACATCTCACAGAACGCAACAAAACGCTCTTTCAAGACAGAGAAATTACTCAGAGTAAGAGTGACAATGTCAAAGAAAATTATTTTTGGGTGAACCATTCTCTTTTGATTTTGCTATTTCAGCTGTTGTCTATTAACCGCTGGTCCGTAAACTCCAGTCCAAAGTTTGTCCTGATAATATATTTTTCAAAGCTAGGAATGCACGTCCACATTCATGAGTAGGTGATGACCTGACAGATTGAAGAGAATCTTTAGGTGTACATTCCCTGAGGCACTAACCCCTGTAGCTCACCGCTAGCTAGTGTGTGGCAGCAGTACAGAAGCTCTTCATGATGAACAGCTGCAGGAGCACCATGATGCTAATATTTCACAAGTAATTCATATTAGCTGCTCATTTTAGTTTTGTTCTTCTGAAAGCTGATATTTAAATGACTTAAAATTAAAAACATTGTTATTAGGGCTGCCTCTCGCTAAAGATTTTTCTAGTCGACTAGTAGTTGTCAATTCGGACTAATCGTTGCTCGTATATGATATATTAAATATATCACCACTATTTGGAATATGGTACATTGTGCTAATATAAAATGAAACTGTAATAATGAACCTTGAAAATATAAATTAAATGTTACATCTAAAAGCGCATGAGTCACACAGCGCACCGCATGGACGGAGCGGTCCAAAAAGAAATATTTGCAGTTCACAGCAGGGGCCGTAAACATGTAATTTTTACGGTCTCAAGTCCACTGATGTCAATGTACGCGTGCCGATTGGCTGTGCACAGATTCTCCCATTGGTCTGGATATTATTCCTTAATTCACTCAGATGATGCTCTCACCAGGCCCTCCATTGTTTGGACATATTTCTGAGATCATTGAATGGATTAAAGCGAGTCGGTCTTTTCTGCCTTCTGAATCTCTAGTAAACTAGTCTGTTGCATTACAATTATATAATCTTATCCCTTAAAAAAAACTAAACGTGGACTTCCGGTTGAGCGGCCTGAACTAAAAATGAGTTAATCAGAACCTTTTTTACCCCCTTCTGCTAGAGAGCAGGGACTTTCGTGGGAGAAAAAGGTTCCTATTTCTGATTGGCTGGGCGGATTGCAAACCACGCCCCGTAAAACTCCAAAAAGGTTTTGTCAAGCCGCCATTTTATTATTTTTGCATTAACATTATTAGCATTAGCATTTGCCCAGCGCACAAAGGCAGAGAGACTAACTTATGGCAACACAAAATAAAACATGGGAGCGGTGGAGATGAGGAGGTGTCGGCGTCCTGGCGATTTACTCGGAAGGCTTCAGTAGAAGCTGCTGGGAAGACTCCCTACTGAAGCCAGTCCCCAACTCCGGGGACTTCCGGCCGGGGACTTCGGGTGGCAGTGTACGCCGTGAAGTTGTTTGCGGCCTGCCAGTAAACCCAAAGAAGAAGAAGTGACGTCAGCGCCTTAATTTGCCTAATCCTTCCCCAGGAACTTATTTCAGTGTGACCGCGATCTGTACTTAGTTCATGAGAACTAAAGAGTTCTCATGAACTAAGTTCTCATGAACCTTTTGTGGGAAAAGTACTGCGGTGTGAAAGCGCCTAAGGTCACAAACATGACCTCTCTATGAACATTTTTGTTTCGGAAAGTTGATGTTCTCAGTCCCAATAACGTTCTTTGTTTTGTCCTGTTTTTGTTCCCATTGAGTTGGAGTAGCATTGGGGAAACCCTGTGGTTAAAAGTGATCCCAATTTTAAATAAGATATGGAAGATAATTTAGCACCGGTGATCTGGGGTGCTTCTTCCTTCAATGGCACACATAGGGCCCTTCTCACTTCGGTTAAATGGATTCCTTGCGTCCCTCCCTTGCGTCGTTTCCCTGCGTCTAGTCCCTCCCACCAGGGAAGCATGGAGAGACGCAAGGAAACCACGAGAAGCAGGGAAATGAGTTTTAAGAGCAATGGGACGTCCTTTCCTCCGGAGCGTCACATGAAGCAACGTCCGTTTGTGATGACGCCGCACAGCTGATCGTCTGACAGCAGCTCTGTCCCCGTTATTTCCACACACACCCCCGCCTCTGTTAGCACACATTTAATGACACAAACATTTGTATCATCTGTTGTAGACCCAAATACATTAAATCAAATAAGAACTCATTCTCAAAAAAGATAAACGCCATTCTTAAAATATAAACGAACATTAGTTTGATTAATATTGATTAGTGCACAATAGAAATAAAATAATTGAGAGAAGAAAAAGAGATATATTATCTATCAAAACCCAGTTAGATTAACATTCAGTGGATTGCACACTTTGTGTGTTTGTGTGGATATGTAGCACATTAACATTTTAAATAGCACTTAATGACTGACTGAATGGAAATGACAATAAATGAATAAAATGATTTTTGACCACTTTGTTGTTCAGATATATCACATATTTGTAACTAAATGATACATGAATTGAAACAAAACACGGTATAAACTGAGGAGTGAGTCCCGTGAGATTCATGTATTTTCTTCATTCCGCTGGGAAACTGCTCTCATGTCAAGAAGCATCAGATCAGTGCATGCGCTGCATCGTCCAATCAGTGAGCGATACACAGTAAGGGGGCGGGGCGAGTGTCTGAGGATTTCATCGAAGGATGGTCTGGTGGTTCCTCGGTTATAGCTCCTCCATTATCGCTGCTCGGTCCTCCGGCAAAAATAAGGCCATTGGGTCGGTACTCAAGATGGCGCAGACAAATCAACTTCCGGTGAGACCGAGACCGAGGAGCGAGGAAATGAAAAATAAGAGAAGTGAGAAGGGCCCATAGATTCAGGCTGTGCTTTAAATGGCTCTGTGGAGATGTTGCAGCGGGCACCCTCTCTACTGAGGGCCCTCGTCTGTGAGGTGATGACTGGGTCTTTCAGCAGGACAACGCCCGCATGACGAAGGACTTCTTCCAGGAGAACAACGTCGCTCTTTTGGTTCATCCTGTGTGTTCCCCTGATCTAAATCCCTAATGTCTTATCAAAGTTGCAGGTTGATACTCTTAGACGGAGGCAAACACGTGATAATATCCGACGTACTCTTCATGTAATCAACCACATCAAACAAGACTATGGAAGCTCTTGTACTGGGACTAGTCTCAGTACAAGAGCATCTAGATGCCAAGAGGTCATTCAGTAGACAGGTGTTTTTCTATAGAGTGCTGTTCAGGTTTCCATGAAAAATGTATTAAAACAATGGAAACATTATACAACAGTCTATAAAAAGTCTATGCACTGATGTAACCATGTGTGACTTATCTTCTATGTTTTTATTCTACAGAAGATCCAAACTCCCCTGTCAGAATCAAAGAAGGTGACGTTCGGCCTCAAGAACAACAAGACAGCTGGTAAGAAATCAGATGCAATTGGATGATTAATGATCAGCGCCAAGGTTGTCATCAATGTAACGTTTACTTGTTTTGATCACAACCATCATCAAGACACATGTCAGCAAGTTTACGCACAGGCTGGAGTCACACCTAAAAGACACACATGATGTGGGTCCTTAAGGATAACTGATATTTGAGCGTTATACACTAATATTGTCCCTTTGGGCTCTGTTCATTTTAGGCTTTTTCTTATGTTTTTCAACCAAGAGATTAATAGATAATGAACAAAATATGCATTTGCAGCCCTAGTACCAGTTTAAAACCTAAACCAGAATACCATCTGTGAAGTGATTATGCATCTTATTAAGTAACCATAGTTACATGTCAACATTGAGAGAGATTAGATTAAAGAAACACAGCCTCCATACAGCAAATAACCTGTTGGTAATATCCATAGGACGTCTTCTTTTTCATCCTGTTAGTTTGACAGGACTTATCTGCTCTTCTACACCACAGAAGATAAAATGCATACATTCTGGTAATGTGTACCAAGATTTACTGTCAGCCACTGTTGTTTTTCTCCGTAAAAGGGATACAAAAAACCTAATCCGTCCAATAAATTAGCCACCTAATAGTTTGCATGACGATGACAAAAATACATTGATTTATAGAGTACTTTTCACAGTACATAAAGATACTTTACATTTACGGGTTAAAATTAGATATAAAAAGACAACATGCATAACTATGAATGTCAGTGGGAGTATGTACTGAACCAGATATAAAGGCATGTTCTGCTGTAGTGGGACTTGAGTCACAGTGCTATTCTAAAAGAGCTGCAGCTCTCTGCCTGAGAACATCCAATCAGGAGACAGTTAGTCAGACCTGTCACAGATGCAGATCTCCATCATCTTAATGGTGGAGGAGCACAGGGTCCATTTAGTAGCCGTTTTGAAAAAAGATCTCCAGCAGCATATGGAGGTTTACCAGTTGGCATTGTATGTTCAAGAATGCCTTTGACCTGGGGGGTATACTATGGAGCGAGTTCAACAGTCAGAGTTTCTTTGACTTGGCTGGACCAAACTGAAACTCCTGATCAGAGAAAACGGGTACCATGAAGGTGGTTATCAGTGCGCGCTCCTATAAAGAGGCATTTGAGCGTCATGTCACTCATGTGCCTGACGAAATGGGGCAATATTGACGTTTTATTAGAATATATTATGAAAAAAAGGTATTCGTATAAATTCGCAAGCATTCTATGTAAATAACCACTCGATGCAATCCGTGCCTCCCGTTTATTTCTTATTTGACAAATTCACATTCTGCAACTCTTGAACTGTAAACTTGACAATAATACCCTCCTTAAAAATAACGAGGACACAACAGTTTTCTTGCTTTGTTGTTCTGCATCACTAATAAATAATGAGATGCATATAGTTTGAGCTACTGTAACTGCACGGCCTTGTTCTGTGGCATTCTATTTCATATTTAATAATCCATTCTTGCACAATAATATCCTGCATTATATTTGTTACTGGAGATTTGTATTTCCACGTGTGTGTGTGTGTGTGTGTATGTATATATGTGTGTGTATATATATATATATATATTACACTTTCTAATGCTATTTTATTATTTATTTATTATTCTATTTCTGAAATATATTGGACTGTTTATTTCTGTATCTTAGTTTCTCTTATGTACATTGCCTTGTGTTTTATTATGCTGCTGCAATGCAAACATTTCCCAAATTGCGATCAATAAAGTATCTATCCATCCATCTATCTAATGAAACATGACTGCTTCAGTTTACACAAAGTATTCCCCTAACTGATCATCTGTAGTGCTCATAGATTAACTATCAAGTGACGCTATGTTCAGAGGAACTAGTTATTGAACAGCAGTAATGGCTAATTTCAAGATATAACTCTGAACATGACCATAAAAGTCTGCACGCAGACTTTCCCATTGGTCGGGTTTTATATATAAATCTCTGCTTGGGATGGTTCCCTCTTATATTTGCACATATGTGTAAAAAACAAAGTCTATATGGCCTGCGCTCCCAAGATTTTATTCAGATGCTGGTTCCTAAAGTGAGAACAGAACTGGGTAAAAAAGCTTTTAAATATGCTGCTTGGAATAATGTACAGAAGGAGCTGAAACTCACATTTTATCACTACGGGGGAGTTAAAGTCCGTCAGCGAACAACAATTGCTATATCCCATAATTGAAGTCGTTTGAAATTGTGCCAGTTTTAATGTTTTATAATTTCTTTTATTTGCATATTGGCTGGTTAATGTGCCATTTAATTTACGTTTTACGATCGCTGTATTCATCTACATGTATTGTCTGTGTTTTATCTGTTGTAACTTTGCCTTTCATTTCAAACCTTTATTTATCCAGGTGAATCCCTTGAGATCATTTATCTCTTTCAAGGGAGACCTGCTCAAGTAGGTTCCACATGAAAGAGCAACAACAAAAAGGACATCATACAGCAGGGGTATTCAACTAAAATTCAACGAGGTCCAGTTAGAGAAAATGTCCCCATGCAAAGGTCCGGAACTTCAAAATGTCTGAGTTGCTTTATGAATTAGTGTGATATAAATTGAAGTAGCCTGTAGCTTTATCAATGTCTGCATGTAATCAACAACTGACTGCCAATCAAATAAAGAAAGAACAATTCATAAACAACAATATTTATTGTCAATTAACATTGAACTATACAGTAAAATACTGTGGATATGTGTAATGTTCCTCTCGGGCTGCACTTAAAAATACAATAGAGAAAATAAATAAAATAGCTTTTGAAAATGTGTGCATCTTAAAAGTGCTTCTTTTTTTTTAAATACATAAAATAAAGTGTAGCAGCAGCTTGAGTTTCTCTTTTTCTTTGTTAACCGTTTCACATCATGACTTAACAGTTTCAGACGATTATAGAACAATAT
This sequence comes from Pogonophryne albipinna, assembly GCA_028583405.1. NCBI lineage: Eukaryota > Metazoa > Chordata > Actinopteri > Perciformes > Artedidraconidae > Pogonophryne > Pogonophryne albipinna. The sequence continues at coordinate 36,975,480 of CM053254.1, read as the reverse complement.
CAGTCTTTACATATCATAACAATTGAACAGTTTTAAAGTTTCTCTTTCTGTCCCTCTTATATTGCAGTCCCTCACTCACTTGTTTTTGTTCAGTGTGAGAATTGAGCTGGAGCTTATTGTCCTGCCAGGAGTTTAGAACTGGGCTGAAATTGTGTCAGGGCCATTCTCATACACATGCAGGTGCTCATTGGTTAGCCTCGGTTAGCTCATTGGTTACAGGGATGCAAACACAGGTATGGTGAAAAAAGAGAGAACTATTCGAAGCAGAACAAAAACAGCGTAATATACCATCTGACAAAGGCCGGTGCTATAATGCTTCAATTAACTGGCTATTCTTTATAATATACTCAGATCAATAGGAGACAGAGATGTTAAGTTATAAATCAAGGGTTTGTATTATTATTTACAGCAGGGGTGGGGAACCTTTTTCCTTTCAATCTTTACAACATCCTCCGAGGGTCGTACAAATTATTGAACTCAACCTCTGCTTAAAAAAAACTAAAATCACAGCCCATTCATTTCGCCTTTCTTTTATGCTGTGCAAAGAACAAGCAACCTCTTAATCCAGATATCTCACCATGACTCACGTATGCATGCACATGCACGGTGTGGCATGACCGCCAACACAGAAAGATATGGACACAAGATGTGTGCAAATGTATTTAGTATCCTATCCATGTGAACATGATTTAAGTGGGGGGGGGGGACCTAACCTCCTCTAGGGGGGTCCGGGAGCTTGTTCCCCCGGGAAGATTTTTTTTTAAATATTGACGTTAAAAGCATCAATCTGGTGCACTTTGAGAGCAAAATGAAGAGAGATACATCTCTCAACACCCATATGAAACGGAACTGTAAGCAGATTTTTCTTTTTGGATATTTTACAAACCACTCTCCTTTTAAACTCTATTCTTGTTGTTTTTAACAACTTTTTTGTTCCGGTCATATAGTATTTTATACCTGTTTTTCCATTTAGTCTCATTAATAACTATAATGATCATATCAAGGTGTGCCTTAACCTCACTGAGCTTATTTGAGCCTCTCAGGAGAGAGCTCTCTTCCACCTGGTTGTAGAAAAGCTCTTTAAATTCGTTAGCATAGCTAGCTAACCAGATGCTAATTTGGACTTTCGTCTCCAAATACCTCGCTAACCCACTAATCTGGCTTCGTGGTACACCCCTCTACAAAAAGCACACCAAACATTGCTCAGGAAAAAAATAATTACACTTTTGTAGATGTTCAAATATGTCAAGAGGTTCTGAAAGACAAATAACAATGTGTTTCAATCAGTAAGTGCCTTCTTACTGTAGTAACAGTGTTGCTTGTTTCCTGTGTCCTGGTGCAGAGTTCAAGAAGACGGACCGCAGCCTGCTGCTGAGTCCAGACGGGTCATCAAGAGTGCCCTTTGACCCAAAGCAGAAACCCAAGTTTGGGGTCTTAAAGTCTCCGCCCACAGCACTCTCTGCCAGAAAGACCCCGAAGGCCAACAGGAAGAGCGGCCACAATACTCCAAAGGAGACTGCTAAACGCCGGCCTTCAGCAGCAGACTTCTTCTAACCCCCCCCTTACAGACTGTAGATACAGACCCCCTGCTCTCTGTGAACTGACCAGACTGACTTCACTTTTGATATATATTTAGAAGTATTTCTGTGTTTCTATCAGTGTTGCTTTTGCCTCTTTAAGGGATTGAACGTTTTAATAAATGTTAAGCTCACGCGTTCATCCATTTCATTTTAGGACTTCTATTGTGAGTCAAATATCTGAAGTGTACTTCTATTTACTTTGATAACTTTTGATAACAACATGGGATGGTGACACATATTTGTCCTATGTGCAGGGAAATCAGAAGAGCAAACTGTTATTTTTCCTATAGGGCAGTGTTTCTCAAACTTTTTCATACCAAGGACCACTTAACCAATAAAAAAAACACTTGCGTGCCACCTAACTCCACAAATATCCAAAATCACATTGTTTTTCTAGAACAAATTAAATGAAAATGGTACAAACAAGTGGCAACATGTGTGATGAAGGTGTTGCTGAAACTTAAGCTCGCTCCATTGCGGAGATATTCCCGCGAGAGTGCGGAAAACTTAAATGTATTTATTTATTTCAAATGTGAAATTTTACCAATATACTCACAGACCACACTTTGAGAAGCGCTGGGGGGGATCTTGGGTTTCCATCTCACAGATGAAGGATGCATTAAAAAACTACCACTTACAAACCCCCTCCCTTGTGACGATCTCCACTATGCTGTGGAAGTAAGTGCTTTTGAAGTGTACATGAACATGACCACCGTTCAGGTCAGTCCGTGAGGAGCTGTCGGTGCAGCCGGACACATTCCACCTCTGTGGGATACTCGGGTGTAGAGCTGTGGTGAACAGATCCTGCTACTATGAGGACAACATTCCGTGCCTTGCTATGCCTTGGTTTTCACCCCCTGGCGTTTCTCCATTTTTATTTCATTAAAACCTGTAAATTAGAGGAGTTTTGCTGGTCTTCAGCAACCTTAAATTATACCTCAGATTATTGAGTTGAGTACTGGGTTTTGACTAGGGTATTCCAAGTTGCTCTCGCTATATGCTTTGGCTCAATGTCCTGCTGGAAGGCGAACCCCCAGTCCCACCCTCAGATCTCTGGAAGACTGCTACACATTTTGCTCCGGAATTAAACCGTATTGGCCCCATTTATCATTCCTTTAAATCTGCTCCGTTTCCCATTCGCTGCTGATGAAAAACTCCCACATGATGCTGCCTTCACAAGGCTTCACTGTGGGGAGGGGCTTCTCAGGGGGTTGAGTGTGTTTTCCTAGAATGCGGGAAAGTTAATAATTTGAACATTTATTTAAACTGTTTACAGAGAAGTCAAAATGTTTCCCTAACCCGGGAACACAGCTTCACATTTCAGATTAATACGGCTAAACATCCAGCAGCCATGGAGCGATATTATCATGTATTTGGAGTAATGCTGGTGTCCAACTCCATACGCTAAACTTTATTATATATTTATATGTATAATAATACTCTTATATGCTTGCAAATCACTCCTTGCTTGTTCCTTCAGTGTTGTTTCCCGCTTGTAGCTGCTTTTACAACTCGGTTGCTGAATTTGTGTGCAAGGCATTTTTGATTTTGATTTAAACCAAATACAGGTGGTGTTTAGTAAATACATGCATGACAAACTGGTGAGAGGAATCAGAGTTGTTTTATTACTTCATAACAGCATTACTGAATAATTGGCATGAAGTCAGACAATAATCTGACCGCTATCTAAAGCAGTGGTTCTCAAATGGGGGTACGCGGTCCCCTATGGGTACGTTGGAGTACTGCAGGGGGTACGTGAAATTATTTTATGTTAATGAAGAAAAAACAACATAAGTAATGCATTTAAACAAACTACTAATAGTAGATGAACTACTTTATTCAAAGGTTTACAGTAATTCTGGATAATAAAATGGGAAAACAAACTGGGTGCTCTCTTTTCCTCTCCCTCTCCTGACAGCTCGTCAGTCTCGAGTCGTGCAGCTCGCTGAACCTGTAATAAGTGACCCGACAGTAAAGAATACATATATGTATAACTAGATTAGCTAGTTCCAGAGTAGATAAACTAAGTTTGTTAGGTCTAACTCGGTGGTCCGTCACAGCGGCGGAGCTGTGATCCTGAAGAGTTGCATGTTCTCCGTCAGCAGCCGCTGATCTGATCTCTCTCGCGTTTATGTCCAGATCTAGCTAGTTCTATTTAATTATATGACTGCCTGCTTATCAAAGGACACCTAAACAATAAGCGTTGCTTGGCAACCATTCGTTAATGGTTAGTTAATGAGGAGTTCCTGGGTGACTTTGATTGAAGCTGCAGCAGGGCACTTTTAAACCTGCCATCTTCGGCTGGCTTGGGCCCCACACTGGATCGACTGGTGGAGGTTGATCTGACTCACGTGTTACTGCTTAAGTCATCATTACTTACCTTACCATTACTTAGGCATATTGGGTATACGGTAAACTCAAGTAACGCATACAAAAAGAGTAGTTACCCATTACCTTACCATTCCTTAAGCCGTTTGTGTCCCCTTAAGTAAAGTAATGCATTAAAGACAGTAGTTACCCATTACCTAATGATTACCTTACCGTTACTTCAGCCGTTTGTGTCCCCTTAAGTAAAGTAATGCATTAAAGACAGTAGTTACCCATTACCTAATGATTACCTTACCGTTACTTCAGCCGTTTGTGTCCCCTTAAGTAAAGTAATGCATTAAAGACAGTAGTTACCCATTACCTAATGATTACCTTACCGTTACTTAAGCAGTTTGTGTCCCCTCAAGTAAAGTAATGCATTAAAGACAGTAGTTACCCATTACCTAATGATTACCTTACCGTTACTTAAGCAGTTTGTGTCCCCTCAAGTAAAGTAATGCATTAAAGACAGTAGTTACCCATTACCTAATGATTACCTTACCGTTACTTAAGCAGTTTGTGTCCCTTCAAGTAAAGTAATGCATTAAAGACAGTAGTTACCCATTAACTAATAATTTCCTCACCTTATCTTACCATTAGTTAAGCAGTTTAACAAACAAACAAACCCTGTGCACTCAAGTTTACATTTTTATTTAAACAACAATCCAAATGAGACTAATAACGAAAACGAGGTTGCTATCAGAACTTGTGAAAGTGGCGTATGTCATGCAGCAATCTGCCTAAGGGACCATCTTTGTGTTCATTTGCCAGCCAATGTGTCCACTCGATGAAAGCAAGATGACTCTTCAGAGTCTTCACTGTGCGGTTTCCTCGCAGTCTCCAGACCTGGGACTTGTACGTTGACCAAGCCCGCTCAATGTTTTGGGTGTGGGCTCCTGTGTCTGGGTTCACAAATGACCGGCTGTGGTTCACAGAGAAATGGACAAAGCCACTTTCTGCGATTGCAGTGATGTATGCCTTCCACATGTCCGTTATCACCGTGGTCCCTTGGCGAACGTATTTTGTGACCAGAGGAATTAAGTGGCCCCTTGATCTTTGTTTCACCAGCCTCAGGATAGGTCTTCTCCTTGTTCCTCTGATGCCCAAAGACCCATTTTCTCCTCCTCCACGTAGGACCAAATCTTCCCCTATACTGTAATAAAGCAGTGAAAAAGGAGAACACAATTATATAAAAATAAACATCAGGAATTTCAATTGATAAACAAAGTCAAATGTGTTTGTTATTTGCGTTCTTTTACAATTTAAAAATATTCACTTCCTTTCTCAAAAAAGAAGAGAACAAAATTAAAATGTAGTGGTACAAACAGAAAAGGCTGTTAAGTTAAAGTTTGCTTATTTTGCTGCAAGAGACATGAAAAGGTAAGATATATATATTAGAATTAGATGATATATAAATAGATTATGCACTTTCAAAATGTTAGTAAAAAAGTAAGAATAGGGATTTATGTCCTTATTGATTAATGATCTGATTGGGTGGGATACTTCTTAGCTTCTAAATTCTTTTGTTCTGTTATTTGACTGTGTACACACTGTGGAGCTGGCTCTCTCTAATGTATACTGTCTTAGAAGCCGAAGCACACCATTCATAAGGGTGTGAATGACACAATTATAAAATGACATTTGCCTTAGCTGCAGTCCCTGGGAAAATCTGTTAAAGATCAATATAGAATTACTAAATATGAACAAAAACATATGAAGACGAACGCATTCAGCACCAGTGGCTAATGTATAATTATATAAATCACATTAGACATTTGTTATTACTCAAAATGAAACAGAATATTTTAAGGTTGCTAATTAATTGTATCTATCGAGTTTCCCTATATCAGAGCATCTACGCATGTATTTTTAAGCTATTAGAATAATCACACATTGATACATTCTGAAACCATTTTTTTTCCACTGTGGGATGGAATATATATAGTATTTCTTGCAAAAAAACAAAACAATCTCAAGTAAATCATTTAGATTTATAATAATTTGGTGTCTGGATAAGTCTGAATACTCCCACCCCAACTAAACTGTTGAATCTGATAAGCAGCTATATCCTTCTTACTGCATATAAATAGCCGCTTTCACACCAAGTACTTTGCCGTACTTAGTGCCCAGCACTCAGGGCCGTTTCTAGCTTTTTGGGGGCCCTAGTTTTGACAATGGGGGGGGATTCCGAAGCCTTTAAGATGATCTGTGGAGATGCATCAATCTGTTACACTTTAATAGGAAAACAGGCTAATTTCACAAAAACCAAGCAATTGAAAATTACAAAAAATGATATTAAAAAGGTAAACAGTAAGGCTCCTCTGTCAATAAATGCAAGAGATGCAGCATTTTCTCAACAATGTTTAATTTACATTTTTCATCTTCCTCAGACGTCACTGAGGCTGTCAGCCAATAAATAAAGTCCAAATCAGCCCAACGATTTGGACTTTATTAACCCAAAAACCCAAGCCACAGCTTTGCTATCATTGCAGTTTAGTCGTGTTTAGCATATAATGCTTCACCGAACACACAGTGGCGACTGGTCATTAGGGGCAGGTGGGGCACAGCCCCACCTAGTGTCAGCAGAAAGTATAACAAATAATGATTACAAAAAAATGCAAAAAATAAATAACAAAATATGTAAAATATATTTTAAAATCATGTTTAATCATCTGATTCGTCTGTACATTGCTGTTTTAGTCTGTGTTCTTCTAATTAGTGTCTACAGTGTGTGCCTATTGAGCTGTTTAGAGCCATGTGGGACAAAACCCGATCCTGCCCCTCCCTCTCACTGTCTAAGTGAACGGTGACTGTAAAAACTACACTGCGCATGCTCAGAGTATTTTCCTATTTAATGTGTGTGGCAAAAAAATAATGACCATAGGGGCATAGTGCTGCCATCCCCACCATACGTCATCTCACATAATTCAGAGCTGATTGGCTGTAAGTACGTGTGCCGCGAAAAGTGTGGTGTGTGAAGAGGAGGAGAGAGACGTGTCCTAAAACCAGGAAGTAAGCTGCGCATGGCTTCCCTCCACAAAAAAGCAATGATATTTCTCCATGGGATTTTAGAAAATAGCTCAAAATAAGATCTGTGGGAAACGTACCTGTTAGATAAATGCACGTTTTGTTCAGCCGGATAATATCCACATGTCTACCCGACTTTTATAATTTTCTAATCATAAATCTATTGAGTAGATTTGATTTATGATAGACTTTTGAAACTACAAGAAGATAAGGAGGACTTTTACAAAAAAGTAATAGAGATTTTTGTCCAGAAGGATAGGCAAATGGACTTCATCTTCAAGTCAAGGTAAGACTGCAATTTTATTGAAAATGGGATCTTACTAAGAGAGAACAATTCAATATTTAAATGATAAAATTACATGTGTTGGGTATCCTTTTGTTGAACTGTCTGTTTAAAATTAATCGAAGCATCAGACAAAAAAAGCTTTTGAAAATAATATTATATTTTGATTTAGGTCCAAATATAATATTTGTAAACCTGAAGAGTCAGTGCCTCACCAGCCATGAACTTCACTGCACGTCACTGCAGAAGCTTATATATAGACATCTACCTTTTTTGTGCCCCACCACTTTTGTACATATAAAAACGCCACTGCGAACACAGGAGGGCTTGGCTGTGTACAAATAAAGACGGCTCATTTGAATTCTCCCCAAATATATTGAGGCTGAACCTGAACTTTGAATTCTCTGCTCCCATCATAATCTTGGCGATCTTGTTAAAATTGTGAATGCAGAATTAAAAATACTATGTAACTGGTTTGCAGTTAATAAATTATCCCTTAACCCTCTGGAGTTGGTGGACACGCCGGCGCGTCCAGGTGCGCATAATGTTACGTAATTAATCATATATTTTCGATTATAAGGAGTAGAAATATGATTCAGATATCCGCGGAATCGCTGGAAGGGTAGCTTTCCAGCGGTATCTCCTGTGAGACTTTAACCAGGGTTGCGTTCGGATAGTTAAAAAATCAGCTCCTAAGTTCTAACCCTATCTCCTATTCCTTGACCTCTGAGTGAAACGTCACAGGGTTAAGGGATAGTGGATAGGAGAATTCAAAAGGACTTAGGAGAAGAGACTGCAGTACTTTAGAGAATCGACTGCACTTTCACTATCCGACGTGTTTATGATGCGCCAGCGGACGTCATGAATGTGCGTCTGCTGCTGTGGGGAAACTATGGAAACTACAGTTTTCTATACAGCGGACTACAACATGGATGTTTAATAAGAAGGAGGGACTACTGTAAACTCATCTAGAGACTCTGCACCGTGCTCTGATGCTGTTGCTTTTTGCTTTATGAACGTGGACAACAGAGAAACATATTCTTCATGACCAAAGTTGGAATTGAAATAAAAAATGAAAGTGAAACTTATGCTCTTCACCCTCTCCCTCCGGTCCACATTAATACAAATGATCCCAATACGTATGATTGTATGAACTATGAAAAGATCTTAAAATCAATACAGATGTATTTATTATAAACGTTAGTCCTTAACATCTATCACTGTGTATATCACCATTCAAACATCTTTTAAAAGTTGAACAAACTCCACACAGCTCAGTAAAGACTGTGAAATGTTGACTTTATTTGATCATTTCAGTAAAAACTAACGTTCATATTTCTCTTTTTGATTATAATACTGATGAACGTTCAGAACAAAGCACTTTGGCAACTTACCACATACGTTTTAAAATGCTTAATAAGCATCGTAACTTTCATGATATAATTTCTCCGTCATAATCGATTGTTTCCGTGAACGGCCGACTGTTGTGTGACGTCAGATGCTGCGGCTTCAAGGCATTGTGGGGCAACATTTTCTCCTCTCCTTTCGGTTAGGGAGGTCCAGTGGTTCCTAAGCTAAAGGAGGTTATAAAGGAAGTTTGTAACCTCCTTTCCTATCATTCTAGAGAATTCGAACGGCACTTATCATGGCTGCCACTGAGGGACTTCCGGGTCATTTCACTCTGTTAGGAAGGTTCCTAAGCTAAATGGACTATTCGACTGCAGCCCGGGGTTGCGTTCCGATAATCCAAAAATCAGCTCCTAAATTCTAACCCTATCTCCTATTCCTTGACCTCTGAGTGAAACGTCACGGGGTTAAGGGATAGTGGATAGGAGAATTCAAAAGGACTTAGGAGAAGAGACTGCGGTACTTTAGAGAATCGACTGCACTTTCACTATCCGACGTGTTTATGATGCGCCAGCGGACATCATGAATGTGCGTCTGCTGCTGTGGGGAAACTATGGAAACTACAGTTTTCTATACAGCGGACTACAACATGGATGTTCAATAAGAACGAGGGACTACTGTAAACTCATCTAGAGACTCTGCACCGTGCTCTGATGCTGTTGTTTTATGCTTTATGAACGTGGACAACAGAGAAACATATTCTTCATGACCAAAGTTGGAATTGAAAGAAAAAAGGAAAGTGAAACTTATGCTCGTCACCCTCTCCCTCCGGTCCACATTAATACAAATGATCCCAATACGTATGAACTATGAAAATATCTTAAAATCAATACAAATGTATTTATTATAAACGTTAGTCCTTAACATCTATCACTGTGTATATCACCATTCAAACATCTTTTAAAAGTTGAACAAACTCCACACAGCTCAGTAAAGACTGTGAGATGTTGACTTTATTTGATCATTTCAGTAAAAACTAACGTTCATATTTCTCTCTTTGATTATAATACTGATGAACGTTCAGAACAAAGCACTTTGGCAACTTACCACTTACGTTTTAAAAAGCTTAATAAGCACCGTAACTTTCATGATATCATTTCTCGGTCATAATCGTTTGTTTCCGTGAACGGCCGACTGTTGAGTGACGGCAAATGCTGCGGCTGCAATGCATTGTGGGGCAGCATTTTCTCCTCTCCTTTCGGTTAGGGAGGTCCAGTGGTTCCTAAGCTAAAGGAGGTTATAAAGGAAGTTTGAAACCTCCTTTCCTTTCATTTAGAGAATTGGAACGGCACTTATCATGGCTGCCACTGAGGGACTTCCGGGTCATTTCACTTGGTTAGGAAGGTTCCTAAGATAAATGGACTATTGGAACGCAACCCCGGGCACAGCAGCCAATATGGCCGCTCAAAGCAGCTTGACTTTACACTGTGTGGGATTGGTGGATTCGTGTGTCCTTCAAGGAAATCTCGGCCGGCAGCCATCATGGTCTGAAATGACCAATGGACATCGAGAAATCACTAAGGACCTACCCACCAAGTAAAAAAAACATAAACCACGTGTCTCCCATCAGTTTGAGGAGAGAAAGAGAGACCGAGAAAATGGCTAAAAAAACGTTACAGTTGCCGACTTCGCTAGAGTTTTTTTCGCTAGCAGCAGTGAAGATGGAGCCTCAGAACCTGAAGTCCTCGACTCTTCTGAAGAAGAAGAATACAAAGACAACAACAAGGATCCATTTGGACATGGGTAGGTGTAAATATTACAGTAATAGTGTACTGGCAATGTGTGGGGAATACCGCAAAAATGAACAATAGGTTTATTGATATATTTTTTATCGACAGTCATGAACTTTTTATTGGGACAAAATAGACTCTCCATTAGCAAACGTTTACTCTGTGTTAACGTTATTTTGGAGTGTAAAAGTGAGATTACATGTGTAGATGATTAAATTAATCATGTATTCGTCCCACAACGGAGACATTTACAGTGACATGTTTTTGCCATCGATTATTTTATCATACTGTTCTGTACAGATGAGACTTTGTCATAGATTTATTTATGTGTGCCTGTTATTATTTTACCGTCCTGTACAGATGAGACTTTGTAATCAGATGTAGCCTATGTATATGTGTGTCTGTGATTTTATACTGAATGTGTGTGTGTGTGTGTGTGTGTGTGTGTGTGTGTGTGTGTGTGTGTGTGTGTGTGTGTGTGTGTGTGTGTGTGTGTGTGTGTGTGTGTGTGTGTGTGTGTGTGTGTGTGTGTGTGTGTGTGTGTGTGTGTGTGTGTGTGTGTGTGTGTGTGTGTGTGTGTGTGTGTGTGTGTGTGTCCTTCTCCAACCTCCCAAACTTTCTTTTTATGTGTGCATTGTTATTTGTGCTTGAGCAACATTTTACTTGAACTTTATTTCAATGAAATTTGTTGTAATTATTGTCCTACATTTTAATTTGTTTTACAGAGATGTTTCACAGCTGTCTGGGCCTAGTGGCCCACAGGTGGCGTTTATCCAGCAGCCAGAACATCCATCTGTGCCTGCCCCCAGGTCAAGATCTACCGTGGCTCAAGGGCCTTCACCAGAGCCATCACCACCAAGGACCAGCAGACCAGCATCACTACAGCTGCCTCCACCTCCATCTGCGGCTTCCACCAGGTCAAGATACACCTCAGCACAAAGGCTCCACCACAGCCATCACCTTCAACCCAGCCAGCAAGGAGGTCTCGTGGAGGTCTCGTATAGCACTTGTACCCCCCACCTACACAGCAGCCCATGCACCATCACCCCCACCTACACAGCAGCCAGACCCACTGTCTTGGAAGACAGACAAAGACCTTGACACTGTCTTGACATTTATAATGAATAGTTGGTTGAAAGTTCTGATGTTCAATATTGTAAATAGTTAGATTTTCCAGTTTCTTATATTTATATAAATATTTGGTTGAAAAAAACATATTTATAATAAATTGTTGGTTGAAAAAAAAGGTTGAAAGCTCAATTTGTATTTGTACACATCACATGAACCTTGGTATGTAATATGAAGTCATTATTCAGTCCTGATATATCTCAGTCCCTGCTGTGGTGAAAGTAGAGTGATAAACACCTGTTTTACTCAAAATTCGAATTTAATTTTTTTCATTTTAGACATGAATAACACATTTATATACAGTGTAATTCAAATATTTCACTGCTTTTGTGATCCTAGGACTATGGTAACCAATTCTAAAACACCAAAACAATTCGATCACATGAGTACATTTGTGTTTTCACAAGAGTTTTGAAGATTTTCTGAAAATCGGATGTCAAATTTTAAGCTTTTGAGCTACTTATCTCATCACACATTGCTCTAAGGTGAGTAATTTGCATATATAGCAATACCAGAGATTGTCCTAAACATTTTTGATATGACACATGGGGTGCCATGTTAGAAGAAATACATTTAAAAGGTGATTTAAGAAAACATCTAAAAATCGAGAAAATACCCTTAGACTCCGTGGCCAAAACAAATTACATGTTATTCAATACGAAGTCTGAGAGTAGAAATGACTGCATTATACGGATTTGCAATATAGAGATAGAAAAAGTTGGTGCATGTACATTTTTAGGACTGCTTGTTGACGAAAAACTCAATTGGAAGCACCATATAAATTATGTACAGACTAAACTGTCAAAAACAATAGGTATTTTGTATCATACTAAGAACATTCTTGAAGAAAAATACTCTTTATAACAGTCTATTTCTCCCTTACCTTTACTACTGCTCCGAAATATGGGGAAACACGTACTCAACAAATCTACAAAAAATAATAACATCCCAAAAAAAAGTATTACGAATAGTCTGTGGTGTTGGTAAATATGAACACACAACTCCCATATTTAAAAAAACTCAATCTATTAAAATGTGTTGACATAGTACAGCTTAAAACAGTACTGATTATGCACAACATTCTCCATAACAAAATGCCTAATAACATTCAAAAGCAGTTCCAAACCACAGCGTGAACATATGAATGTAAAAAAAGTCACTTGAAAATAAGTGTTCACAATGTTTATATGCAATTATGCATATATTATTATTATTATTATTCATTTGCCAAGTACATGTACCTATGTATATATAGTATTTTAATTTCCAAAAAAAGATAGTTGAAACTGCTATGTGCAGAAAATGACCCATATATATATATTAGTGCTGTCAAAATTATCGCGTTAACGGCGGTAATTAATTTTTTGAATTAATTGCGTTAAAATATTTAACGCATTTAACGCATGTGCAGAATGGCCCGCCCCATACGTGCCACCAGTGGCAGCGCCAGGGTATGGCTGGGGTAGGCTACACCCATACCAAGAAATGGCTTAGCCCCACCATGAAAAATTATGTTAAAGTAAGCAAAATAAAGTCCGCCAACTCGCGCGGAGTAAATTGCACAGACAGTAGTTAGTAAGATTGATTTCAGTAGCCACTTGTCTGGAAATACCGAAGACCAGAAACGGTTTTGAAAACTTTTGTCACGTAGTGATCGTCTTCTCAATAGAACATCTTTGATAATGTCGGTGTTGTTGCAGGAAGTCCCGACGGAGAATACTTTTGCTGTAGTACAGGGGTGCACATAACTGGTACGCCGGTTATGTGCGTAATCTGAAACTTGTGTCACAAAGCGCATTTGCGTACCGGCGTACTTGTGAAGCTTTTCCAGAAGGCGGTTAGATCACCGGACGACAGAGTCGGTCTCCGTGTGCACAGACAGGGCTGCTGTTAACGTCGGTCTGTACAATGGAATTGTGCCAAAACTACGCCAACCGGCTGCGGAGGGAGACTCTCTCCCCCCTTCACTGGAGAACTGCGCTAAAACAGCTGATCACAACGTTCGCACTCTGTGGTCACAAGTACTCCACTAACCCCCCCCCCCCGTCGACTTTCCTGAAGTACCCCCCCCGTTGATAGAAATCAACACGTAATGAATTAAGACCCCACGGTTTGATGATTGATAGGTGTGTGTGCTGTCTTTCATTTTGACACGCAGAAAAATGTTATAATAAACATAGATACTGTATGTTAAATGGATATATCCGCCTTCTTTCATTTATCTTTCCATTCCCACAACAATATACATAAATAAATGGCATATTTTGGACATAGTTCGAATGGTGATTAATCATGATTAATTAATTTTTAAGCTGTTGTAGTTCCAGTAATCCAAAATTCGGCTCACAGATAGCAAATAAGCTTGACTCGGACAGAATACGTCTCAGGATAGTTTGTTTTCTTTACTTACACAAAGGTATCAAATACAAACACATATTCTCTCAGATCAAAAAACTATGTTGCTCGGTGCTTCTTTCTTCTTCTCACCCTCCAATCACCGGCAGCTGCCGTCGGCTATAAAGTCTCATAATCACGAACAGCTGCGGTCGTCTATGCCCTTAATTTCACACGGCTGGTTCCAATAAATGATATCATAGCACTAACAACAAAGGATAATAATATTCAAAAATATCAGACTATACATTTTAACATATGGCTCCTACATTTCCGGCCCCTAATTGGCTAGGCGGGGAGCATACCAATTACTAAAATTAAACTTAAATAGGACCATATAATCTAAACATAATCAAGCAACTTTACAAACTTATATTCTTTTTTTTCTTTTACTGGAGGTCTATTTGTTTCCTTGTGAGGGGGGGGGGGCATCACACTGCCTCGAGAAGCAGACAGAGCTTCGTGATCGGTCTCACTAAGACACTGGTCTTGGTCTTCACGCTGACGCTGCGTACGGCGCCTTTGGCGTCTGACATAGTCTTAAGGACTCTTCCCATCACCCACGAATTACGAGGGGCTGAGTCATCCACAATTAAGATGATGTCTCCTGGCTGGAAGTTTCTCCTTGGTGTGCTTGACAGATCTGGTCTTTCTGGCCACTCACTTTCATTTCTCCACAGGAAACGTGGGCCTTGTATCCAGTTCTCACTTTGGATAAAACGCTCAACTTTCAGACCTCTTGAAGCTTGATCTGCAGGGTTCACAGAGGTGTTCACATATCTCCATTGGCTTGGTGTAGTAGCCTCACGAATGATTGAGATCCTGTTTGCGACAAAAGTTTTGAAGCGAGATGTTTCGTTCTCAATATATTTCGGTACAGTAGTACTGTCTGTCCAAAAGATAGATTGCTCCAGCTTAACCTGAAGCTCTCTTCTTAGCATCTTGTCGACCTTGACGGCGACGACTGCTGCTGTCAACTCCATTCTCGGAATGGTGATGTGTTTCAGTGGAGCGACTCTGGACTTTCCAATCAGCAAGGAAACCTTTCTTTTGCCTTGGTTGTTTGTCTGCACGATAGGTAGCTGTTCCATATGCATCCATGCTGGCATCGGAAAAGTGGTGGCGCTGTGCCATCTTCATGGGTTCAACCTCTGCCGGTTTGACGCATCTCTGCACATAAAACTTTGACAGCTGCTCAAGGTCGGCCAACCACTTCATCCATTTCTGGGCCTGCCCACTGTCTATCTTCTCATCCCAACCTTTCTTTTCCCTGCAAAGGTCTCTCAGAAGGAGCTTCGCTGGCAGTACCAATGGGGCCAGGAACCCGAGGGGGTCGTAGATGGAGCTAACGATGGACAGGATTCCTCGTCTTGTAGCTGGTTTGTCCTGTGGTTGCACTTTGAACCTGAAAGTGTCTGATTCGGTGCACCACTGAGTACCAAGGGCTCTTTCCATAGGAAGCTGCTTATGGTTCAGGTCAAGATCTTTGACTTCCGTTGTTCTGTCTTCTTTAGGGATGGACGACAAGATGGCCCTACTGTTGCTTACCCACTTTGTAAGCCTGAAACCTCCACTGGCACACAGATGTCTGAGGTCCCTGGCCAAAGCAACAGCATGATCTTCTGAATCCACCGACTTTAAACAGTCATCCACATAAAAGTTTCTGAGAACCGTTTCCACCACCTCGGGTGTTGTTTTGCTTCCTCCATCCTGTGCTGTTCTTCTTAGTGCATATGAGGCACAGCTGGGAGACGAGGTAGCGCCAAACAGATGCACTGTCATTCGGTAGTCTTCCATCGGTTTGTTCAGATCACCATCCTGCCACCATAGGAAACGCAGAAGATCAGCATCTTGGTCAGGGACTTTGACCTGGTAGAACATCGCCTCAATGTCGGCCATCAAAGCAATAGGCTCTTCTCTGAACCTCAAAAGGACACCAACAAGGGAGTTTGTGAGGTCAGGTCCTTGTAGCAGCTGATCGTTAAGTGAGGTTCTTTGATATGTGGAGGTGCAGTCGAACACTACTCTTATCTTGTTTTTCTTTGGGTGGTAGAGACCGTGATGAGGTATGTACCACACACGTCCATCTTCTCGGCTTAACTGTTCTATGGAGATTTTGACAGCGTAGCCTTTTGCAATTATACCCGTCATGAAGTCCTTGTAATCTTTGTACAGGTCCGGGTTTTTTCTGAGCTTTCTTTGGAGACTTGCGGCACGCTGCTCTGCCATGCAGCGGTTGTTTGGCATTTTGGCTGTCTCGTTTCGCAGTGGTAAGCCAATGCAGTAGTGCCCATCTCTCAACTCTGCGGGTTTTACCACTGACCGCATAAACTGATGATCCTCCTGGGACATCTCTTCTTTGTCTTCACAGCTGAGTTCTGAGAAGTCTGTGTTATATTGCTTGATCAACAGTTCCTCTATGTTAGCTATGGAGATGTGGTTGGCTGTAATGTGGCTCACAACTCCATCCGCTGCCTTGCTGCCATCGTCTGTCTTCTTCGGCCCATTCACTACCCATCCAAGGGCTGTCTTAACTGCATAGGGCCCGTCTCCGATGCTGTTTATCACCTGCCATGGCTCCAAAGCTTTAGGGGTGTTGGTTCCTATAAGCATGGTGACTTCTCCTATTATCTTCGGGATTTTCACCTCTTTCAGATATGGCCACTTCTTTAAGTCTTCCTGCAGGGGGATGTTTTCTTTCTTGACCGGTATATCTTTACATGTAAAAACCTTAGGGAGTTCAATGTACTTCCTTTCTTCAAGTCCACACACTTCCAGGTCCGACAAGACACAACTTTGGGCTGGCTTCTCCTGACCCATAGTTCTGAGTAGGATCGTAATCTTCTTGCCTCGAACGTTCAGCTGTGTCTTCAGTGATTCAGTGCAGAAAGTCGCCGTACTTCCTGGATCCATGAAGGCATACGTCTCCACAACCTTCTCACTTTTATTGGACTTGACTTTTACCGGTACTATAGCAAGTACACATTCTCCGGCCCCAGTGTATCCACATGTTTCCTGCGTCAGTGACACGAGACCATTTGAGATGTTCTCATCTGGCTTTGTAAATGTAGCACTGTCCTTCTCAACATGCAGAATTCCTGGGTGTCTTAGGGAGCAGACTTGACAGGTCATCCTTTTATTGCAGTTTCTGCTAAGGTGTCCCTGTGTAAGACATCCGAAACAGAGGCCTTTAGCTTTCAGAAACTCAATCCTGTCTTTTGGTTGTTGCTCTTTGATGCTTCTGCAGGAATCGAGTGTGTGGTCTCTATGGCAGAACAAACAGGGTTTTTGAAAGGCATTGACAGGATTTGTAGCTGGGGAGCTGTACTTTAAGTTTGAGGGTGGTGTTTTCTCTTCACTCATTGGAGCGACAGCCGTGGCAAAACTGCTTCCCCTTTGCCAGCCTGACTTCCAAGCTTTAGCGTCCGTGGCCGTAGCTTTTACTTTTCCCTCCGTAGTTGTCCTAGTATCATGCATGCTTCCAAAAAGGGGGTCGTTAGCCATTTGTGATTGTCTGTATATATATGTCACTAGGTCTGTAAACCTTGCTCTTCGTCCCTTTTTCTCTTGAACCTCAAAAGCAGCACTCCTCCATCTTTCTTTCACCTTGTATGGGAGCTTTGAGGCGACGACTCTCATGTTAGTTGGATTGTTAATTTCGTCCATGTACTCTATGTCCTCCATGGCATTACGGCACGTAATCAGGAAAAGGGCATAGGCATTCAGAGCTTTTCCGTCTTCAGATTTGATCTGTGGCCACTTTAGAGCTTTATCCATATAGGCAGTAGCAATCTTAAGTTCATCACCATAATGTTTCTGGAGTAGAGCCCTGGCTTCTTTGTAGCCTCTCTGTGGTGCCATGTGCTCACAACTGCGGACGAGCTCTTGAGGTTCCCCTCCGGTGAACTGTTCCAAGTAGTACAATTTGTCGCTGCTGCTCTCTGCCTTGCTGTCGATGACATGGTTGAAGGCTCTTATAAAGGACTTGTAGGTGAGCGGGTCTCCCTTGAACACGGGCAAGTCTCGTTTAGGAAGATAAGACAGGTTATGCTGCCTTACCAGCATCTCTGTAATCTGACTTTGACGCTGCATCACATCGTAGCTGTCCCTCTCCTCTCCTCTACGGTGACCTTCTCTGGGGCCCGGTCCGTGTGCTGCATCAGAGGCTCCATCCTGCTTGTCCATCCACCTGCTTGACTCTGTTGGGCGTGGCATGACAGTTCCTTTTAGCAGGTGTGCTGAGGCAAGTTTCTCACCATATTTAGCTGGTTTTGGAGCAGTTCTGGATCCGGTGCCAGATGTCTCTGACTTGCCATGACGTTGGCTGCGTTTGAGGTAGCTGCTCATACCATCCTGCTGGTCTTCATACCCGTCAAGCACCTTTAACTTGGCATCACATTCAGCTACAGCTGCTTCCATCTCTAATTGTTCTCTTTGAGCTTTGAGCTTTGCTTGCTGCTTTATTAGAGAGGCTTCTTCTATCTCAAGAGCCTGCTTCTTCTTTAAGGATGCTGCTCGAGCTAGCAGCACCGCCTTTTCAGCCTCCGCCCTCCTGCGAGCAGAAGAAACAGTAGAGGAAGCCACTGTATGGTTACTGGCTCTGGAGGCACTGTCTTCAGGCCTGATATCATCTTCTTCAGACGAGCAGGCTTCCTCTTCATGGTCCTCTTTTGTGCCTTTGCGTACTCCTTTAATCCATTTTTCAGTTATGCGTACAAACTGTTCAATGTTTGCTGACTTGGGATTAAACCAGTGTTGCTGGTCTTCAGACGCCTCCTCTTCAGGTAGGAGAGTTACAAACTCCTTGTTAATGTCATTAAACTCGCCATATAATTTAGCAAAGTCATTCAGGATTTCTTCTTCCACTTTATCCACATTGCTATCATTTTCTTTAAGGCGTTTCAGCTCATTAACCTTCTTGGTGAGCTGGCCCAGTTTCGCTCTCCTTAATCCATTTAGCCTGTGGAGCCTCTCCTCTTTGGCCTTTTCCGTGGGCTTTAGCTCCCTCTTGTGGCTCATTTCGGTTAGTTCTTCCATGGCTCTACAGTGCTTAAACTCAACTAAAGGTGTCCAACAATAAACGCTTCGTTTTTATAGAAAATGTCTTTGTTGCGCTGTCTTTCTTAAAGAACAACTTATTTAAATGTCTTTTACAAACGAAAAGCAAAAGGTAGTCAGCTGGTAGTTGGAATCAGCTGATCCATTCAGACTCCCTCTTCTGTCGTAGTGATCTCCCATCCGTCTTCAAACATTAACATAACAACAGGCCACTTCACCGTCTTTTGTTCCTCGGATGTCCCACTTAATGCGCCGATCTCCGTGTGTGGAAGAGCAGTCTTTATCTTCCCCTTTCATGCGACGCCGTCACTGGAATCCCTCCTTCATAGCTCGGCTTCTCCAGAGCATAGTTTTTTGACAAATGTAGTTCCAGTAATCCAAAATTCGGCTCACAGATAGCAAATAAGCTTGACTCGGACAGAATACGTCTCAGGATATTTTGTTTTCTTTACTTACACAAAGGTATCAAATACAAACACATATTCTCTCAGGTCAAAAAACTATGTTGCTCGGTGCTTCTTTCTTCTTCTCACCCTCCAATCACCGGCAGCTGCCGTCGGCTATAAAGTCTCATAATCACGAACAGCTGCGGTCGTCTATGCCCTTAATTTCACACGGCTGGTTCCAATAAATGATATCATAGCACTAACAACAAAGGATAATAATATTCAAAAATATCAGACTATACATTTTAACATATGGCTCCTACAGCTGTGATTAATCTGATTACAATTTTTAATCGTTTGACAGCCCTAATATATATATATTATTGTTTTCCTGCCCTAACTTTTATTTAATTTTTTCTCCTGTTTTCTTTAATTCTTTGTACTCCTTCATTTCTATACATTTTTGACGCAATAATGCGTCTGTATTAGGATGATGCACGGGAGGGCTACTTTCCACAAGCTATGCTTTAGCCCTCCCACTTCTACTAATTTTGTTCATCTTTGTGTGTATGAATTACACTTTTTTTGTTTTTTGGATGAATAAAAAAAAAAAAATACTTTCAGCTTGGGGGCCCCCTAGTGGCCACGGGGGCCCTATGCCCCCGCAAAGTCCGCCTATAGGAAGAAACGGCCCTGCCAGCACACTTATGGCGTGTTTCCACTGCAGCGGGTAGCTCGCTTTAAGCGTGCCGAGCCGTGCGGGTCCCGTTTTTGGTTGCGTTACCACTTGGCCTAGTTTTGGCCCGGGGCTACTTTTTCACCTTTTTTCTGGCCCGACTAAATCGTGGTTCTAGGGCCAGGAACAACCAGGCTGAGTCGGGCTGAGTATGCTAAACTAGAGAGAGAATTGCTGGCATGGGGGCTACAACTACAACAAGATGAACATATTTGACCGTGATTAAATTGTAATACACGCTTCAAAATGATGCCGAAGTAACAACATACTGATACCGGTTAGTAAAAACCATGAATTAATGCTTTGACAAGTCTGCAGACAGACGGCAGGCGAAAAACCCTTTTAAAATGCGTGCTTTCTAAATGGAGCTTGGCTAAGCTAACGTTATATATGCTCCGACCGTTCACACTCACAACAACGGCCTATACAGACATAAATAAACCAGCGACTGTATTCTCCATGACACAGGCAGTCTGTGGTTTGTACTTGTTTAACTTGTGTCTAGTTTCTGAACAGATATGAGGAGCTGTGAGCTCTGAGTGCTAACAGCTAACGGCTGTGTTGTTTTTTGGGGCTCTCACTGAAGATGACGTCACGGCTCCGCCTACACTGCGTTACTATAGTAACTACCCCAGTTCCTAAACTGTAATGGAAGCGCAGCATTAAAGTGAGCCGGGCCTAATAAGGCCTAACCAAACCGAGCGAGCCCTGTATAGGCCACAAGGTGAACCCTGTTATCGTTTCATCCCGCTCCACAGAAGTGGAACTACACAATCTTTAGTTCATAAAAAAGAACGAGTCATGCTTATCCACCAAAAAAAAGTTTGTCGCTAAAATTCCTGTCAATTCTTCTAGGCACGTAATTATTGGCTGAACTAGTCCCTTCAAAGCGTAATAATATCTTGATCAAAAGTAGTGCCACGGTTCGTCACGTGATCGTGCTACACCTGGGTAGCTGCATATTGTCAACAGAAGTGAAAGATGGCCGCCTACATGGTTACGCTAAACCAGACCAAATGGATTCTAAACAGTGCTGTATGCTTGTTTTATGGCATGTTTTGTCATATGTCTTAATTAGGGCTGTCAAGTTAACGCGTTAATAACGCGTTAACGCAAAAAAAAATTAACACCACTAATTATTTTAACGTGATTAACGCATGTGTAATTTTTTTCTCCCTCGGCCGCCCCGTAGTTTCAGAGCGCATCGAGTTTAAAATACCATCTACAAGCTGATAATGACAGCCCCGCTCCTGCCGTCCGCTTGTGGCAGACCACACTTCCACGCTCACCGGCAGGCACCGACTGGCCATCGGGAGGACCGGGAGGGTGTGTGTATGTGTGGCCCGAGAGAGAGACCTTACGTGCATTGTTGTTGTTAGCATCTGGTGCTAGCTAGCTGCGCTAACGGATATAAGGAGCTGTTTAAATGAAAACAGAGGAGCGACATTTCGCCACAACTGTGCCGAGCACTTGACTTTATGCAGGAAGCCAGACAGCGGGACATTGTACGAGAAGTCAGCACGGATAGTGCGCAACATGATTGCAGCGTCCAGGCAGCTCCCGTTCCAGCATATGCCTTGAGTTGCACATAGCTCCAACGATCCATCACACACACACACACACACACACACACACACACACACACACACACACACACACACACACACACACACACACACACACACACACACACACACACACAGTAGTGTATTATTGTATGAGAGGTTGAATTGAGGCGAATATTTGTAATGTTCAGAGGTTGTTGCTTTTAATATTCATAAGAATATTTGTCATTGTTCAAATGATAATAAACATTAGCATAAAGCATATTTGTCCACTCATATGTTGATAAGAGTATTAAAAACTTGAAAAATATTCCTCTCAGGTACATTTAGAACAGATCAAAAATGTGCGATTAATCGCGATTAACTATGGACAATCTTGCGATTAATCGCGATTAAATATTTTAATCGACTGACAGCCCTAGTCTTAATACATCACTAAGTCCGAGGTATTTGCGTTATATACGCGGTATTTGTGAGAGGTAAAAGAAAGTCATTTGCTGTTGCATGTGAGAAAGATGACTACCTTAAGGCTTTTAGAAGTTTAGGTACTAACTTTAACTTGGAGCAATCAACATTTGCACTTCTTTGCCGGTATGTATGTCACCTATATGATCAGCCAGCAGCCGAAAATGTAAATGATGCTAGGTACAAGGCTTTCTGTATGGCATCATCGGCCTTGCCAGAATGAAGCATTCCCCCTACTCCTGATGCCCTCCATCAGCACTGCAAAAGGGCAAATTACCAGGCAGCAATAATGAGGTCCTGTCTCAAAAGAGAAATAAATGCTCCATCACCTGCTGGATATGGTTGGGAAATAGAGGATGGGAACTTACACGTCACCTGGATGACAAGAAATCCTGCCCCTGACAGTGTGTTGAATGTGATACACTGCAGCTGCAAAGAGTCTGCCTGTGAGAAAGGCAGATGTTCATGCTTCTCTGCAGGACTCTGTTGCACAGACTTATGTCGTTGCTCAAATTGTGCAAATAAAAAAGAAACAGAGGAAGAGAACGATGACTGCCCTGACACTGACAGTGAGGAATAGGAGTGTCCTTATTCTGTTTTGTACTGTTTTCTATGTCATACCTTTTATATTTGTAATAAATCTCGTTTTTATGGTTCATCAGTGTTGTTTTCATTTGTGGAGGGATGAATGAGTAAATAAATGAATCAATGGACATTGGTATAAGTACTGCATTTTATTGATCTAAATTACTTAACGTAACAAGTTAACCTTCTTCTTGGACGCAGCTATGTATGAAATCAAGTCATGTTTATTTTAAGAGTGCATTTAAACGTGTACAGGGTAACAATAACAACAGACAGACAGACAAAAAGTCCTCAGTCTAATGGAATAATCCACGAGCTCAGCCAATGAACCTAGCGATGCGAACATGGTAGTCCAGGAATGTTGTTGTAGCTGGAGTTGGCTGATAAACGCTGCTAGCCAATGTTGATTCGATGGTCAACTCTGTTCCCAGATAGTAAAACCTCTCACAAATACCGCGTATATAACGCAAATACCTCGGACTTAGTGATGTATTAAGACATATGACAAAACATGCCATAAAACAAGCATACAGCACTGTTTAGAATCCATTCGGTCTGGCTTAGCGTAACCATGTAGGCGGCCATCTTTCACTTCTGTTGACAATATGCAGCTACCCAATTGGTGTAGCACGATCACGTGACGAACCGTGGCACTACTTTTGACCAAGATATTATTACGCTTTGAAGGGACTAGTTCAGCCAATAATTACGTGCCTAGAAGAATTGACAGGAATTTTAGCGACAAACTTTTTTTTGGTGGATAAGCATGACTCGTTCTTTTTTATGAACTAAAGATTATGTAGTTCCACTTCTGTGGAGCGGGATTTCTTTTCTAAAGGACTTTTCGAGGTTCACCTTGCGGCCTAGTAGTGGAAACGCGCCATTAGTACCCCCATGGAGTACAGATCGCGTTTACACCATAGGTTCACACGTTCACACCGGAAAAAGTTCCCTGAGGGGAAATTAAGCAAATGAAGCCGCTGACGTCACTTCTTCTTCTGCTTTGGGTTTGCCTGCCAAACGTAAACATTCAGCCACGTGACTTGCAAACTCTCGCGAGAGTTGTAAAACAAGACGGATCCTCTGTGAAGTTGCTAGGCTTTTTTTTTTTTTAAATGTTTTATTGAACATTTTTAAAACATACAAAAGCTCGGTGAGGATATCATCAACTTATCAACATAAGTGCAAGACATTCATTCACAATAAGACAAAAATAATACATCCAATAAGAGCCAGGGGGAGAGAAAAAAAAGCATAAAGGCACAAAAACATTTGAGAGGCATTAAGCTTACTTAAAATAATAACCATTTGGAAATGTCATTGCAAATCTTTATAGACATGTTACAAGATTGTATTTTCCTCAGGGACAGAAAAAAGGACTTGAACTCATTTATGAAACAGGGAAAGGAGGGCTTGCCTCCTCTCCCTTTACTACAATGTAAATGCTATTTACCCAAAATAATAATTATATTTACCAAATCAGATATGGGAGAATCCAAATTATCAATATAATATAAAATGTGATATATTTTGAAGGCCGGAATGTTTGTTAATTTAAGTAACAACCAATCTCTCACATTCGACCAAAACAATTTAGAAAAAGGGCATGAGAAAAATAAATGTTCCAACGATTCATCAGATAAATTACAAAAGGAACATTGTTCCACTTCAAATTTAAATCTTGAATTTAAAAAAGTAGAAACCGGGTAGATTTTATGAACAATTTAAAAATGTGCTTTCGGAGAAATAGGCCATTTTATAAAATAAGATAGAGCTTTTTCCATTACAGATAAAGTGTCTAAATCGGTCCCTTGTAAGCCTCTGTTCAAAATGTGGGATTTCAAAGAAGCATTAATAGATTTGTTATTCTTAAGAGTATCGCCAATAAATTCCAAACTAGGTAAAACTGATACAACATTTGAGTCCAGTAAAGTATTATGAATCATTTCAATAAGTGGTACAGGAAGTGCTTTACAGATTTTGTTATAATCTTTAGCAGTACACGTTATATTGTATTTGGTTGAAAAAGCCAAAACATCTAGCAGTTTACCATTGCAATCTAGTAAATCACTAACAAACAAAATACCCCTCTCATGCCAATCACTCCTAAACAAGGATTTTCTGTTTATAATAATCACTCTATTGTTCCATAAAGTAGATCCATGAGGAGAAAATTGTGGGTAAATATCATTTTCCAATAATGAAGTATCTGCTTATGAAAATTTGACAATTTGGTCGGAATCTTATTAACCTCAAAATCACATTTTAAAAGAAAATCAAACCCTCCTAGACGTTTAAATATGGCCTTTGGAATATGGAACCACATGGATTCTGGCTGGAACAAAAAAGCTTTCAACCGTTTGATTTGAATTGTTCCAATCATCGATTCAAAGTCTAAAGGCAAGTCTAACACACCAAGCAGTCACCAGAGGACTCGCCGACGCCGGCTGTTGCGTCGCCGTGTTCTCCTGCGTCTTGGCCATGTGTCGCACGGGAACACACCGCAAAGACTTCAGTGCGTGAGTGGCAATAACTCTCCTTACCAGCAGGCGGCGGTAGTGTGTATTCGTCATTCAAAAGAGGCAACAACCGGAAGACAGAGAAGAAGAACAGACCGTGATATAAACAAACAACAAATAGCGTGTGCGTTCCATTTTCACTCTCGTCCATCGAAAACATGTCTCGTGCGGCACTGGAGCTTGATTTGGGTTCTGCCCGCTCTGTATTAATGTCATGTTGACAGGTTATCATCATGTAGGCGTTGATAAAAGCTCATTCTAATGTTGTGTTATGTGTGTATGAAGGTGCGAAATAAAGTTTTGCCTATCCTGCTATTTGTGTTCTTTTAATCACACAGCGATAAGAAACAATAACAATGTGCCTACATAACTGTCAGTTGCAGCCCTAGCATTAGTATTGGTTATAGTAACAGCTACAACATTAAAATACTTCTAGGCAGATTGAGGAGGAGAATGGGAGAATGAACAGAGAAACATCCATCTGAATAATAATAACTTTATTTGTATCGCACCTTTCATACAGGGGATTGCAGTTCAAAGTGCTTTACATCAGTAAGAAATAAGATTTACAATCAGTGTAAAACAAGCAGCAAGAGCAAAGCATAAAGTGGGATCAAATAATGCAGATATATTATATATATATATACAGTTGCAAAAAAAAGTATGTGAACACTTTGGAACGACCTGGATTTCTGCATAAGTTGGTCATAAAATGTGTTCTGATCTTCATCTAAGTCACAACAATAGACAAACACAGTCTGCTTAAACTAATACCACACAAACAATGATATGTTTTCATGTTTTTATTGAACACACCATGTAAACATTCACAGTGCAGGGTGGACAAAGTATGTGAACCCCTAGGCTAAAGACTTCTTCAAGAGCTAATTGGAGTCAGGAGTCAGCCAACCTGGAGTCCAATCAATGAGACGAGATTGGAGGTGTTGGTTAAAGCTGCCCTGCCCTATAAAAAATACACACCAGTTTTGAATTTGCTATTCTTAAGAAGCTTTGCCAGATGTGAACCATGCCTCGCACAAAAGAGCTCTCAGAAGACCTACGATTAAGAATAGTTGACTTGCATAAAGCTGGAAAGGGTTTCAAAAGTATCTCTGAAAGCCTTGATGTTCATCAGTCCACGGTAAGACAAGTTGTCTCTGAATGGAGAAAGTTCAGCACTGTTGCTACTCTCCCTAGGAGTGGCCGTCCTGTAAAGATGACTGCAAGAGCACAGCGCAGAATGCTCAATGAGGTGAAGAAGAATCCTAGAGTGTCAGCTAGAGACTTAAAGAAATCTCTGGCACATGCTAACATCTCTTTTGACGAATCTACGATACGTAAAACACTGAACAAGAATGGAGTTCATGGGAGGACACCACGGAGGAAGCCACTGCTGTCCAGAAAAAACATTGCTGCACGTTTGAAGTTTGCAAAAGAGCACCTGGATGTTCCACAGCACTACTGGCAAAATATTCTGTGGACAGATGAAACCAAAGTTGAGTTGTTTGGAAGGAACACACAACGCTATGTGTGGAGAATCCAAAGGGTTCACATACTTTTTCTTGCAACTGTATATATATATTAATCCCAACAGACAACCTTGTTTATGGTTTGATTCAGTTTTAGTAGAATATAAAATACATGAATGAATGATGAAATGAGCACAAAGTGCAGACATACTATAATTATATTGAGGTACTTGAGACTAATCCTGCAACTGTATAGCTCTGCTCCACAACAGTTCGAGAATGAAGAAACCATCACGTATGAAAGGCTCCATGTGAATAGAGCATGGGCGTTTTTTCTTTAGCCCCGGACAAATTCTCCCTCAATAATATAATACATTAACCGTACTTTACCTAGAGGACGGCAGAATTGTAATTTCCCGTGTTCAGTGAATGCAACAGAGCCACCAGACCAATCAGAGAGTTGCATGGAAATAAACGTGTTTTATTGGCTGACAGGTACGTACCTCTCCTCTGTGACAGTGTTTAAACTTTAAACTGTCAGCCGCGGACGCTGAGTTTCTGAAGAAGATGGACATGAGACATTTTTTTAATAAAACAGACGGCAATTCTCAAGTGGTGGCTCACACAACAACCCCAGAGCCACCACCTGAGCCAGGTGAACAAGGTATGTAAATGGCAGTAAACTTACAAGTTATGCAAACATGTAAGCAAAGCATAAATTATAGCTACGTTGACGTTACTTTGAATTGCGCGGGTAAGCTAAACCGTTAGCAAGTAGCTATAGCTAGCCAGATATATTAAATAAACACTTTGTCATACAATCTAAATGTTGTGTTTTTTAGCGTTACCTGGTGATTTCAAAGAAAGCTCTCTGGGAAATGTTGACTTACTGTCAGTGTTCGACATGAAGCTAGAAGTTACCTTACAGTACACAGTTGATCAGGAGTCCTGTCAGTTAAAGTGTTTCATAGTTAGCTTAGCTAAGCATCAACCTAGCACTGAAATATATGGATGTTATGTGACGGTATTTCTGAGGAAAAGTCAGCTGAAATGGTGGCATAGTTGCCACTGCGTGTAACAGCATGTTTGAACATATTTTCAGCAGTAAATGTGGCTGTTTGGCCACTGACGTTGCCATAACAACACCTGAATTTAAATGTACAACCTCTTTTTGTGACAGATTATTGCATGAAATTATAATTCTTCTGATTGATATTTCCTATTGACAGCTAGTTTCTATGTGAACATTATGAGATGGACAGCCAGCTAACAAGTTTTTTATACAAATATTTCAGATCAAAGCTAATCCAGTGGGGCTCCTGAAAGGCGGCAAGGGACACTATGCTCCCAAATATTAAGCCTTGACCCCCATCTTAAAATTGATATGATCAAAAAATGATCTGCATTGTCGGAGGCCTTTTTTCCTCATTATCATGTCAAATTGTACAGCTTTCCTTAGTTTTGAATGCAGAAAGATGACTATATTAGAGTATTAAGTGAAAATGACTATATTAGAGTATTAAGTGAATATATTAAGTGAATTAGTCAAACTGCATTTGTATAGGAATGATTCTGTCCTATTGGCAGATAACTACTCTTAACAGTGATATCTACAAGAGGTTTCCAATGTAAATTTAACTATTTTCAATTGGTTAGTATTACATTTTGTGACAGTGTGGTGACACTCATTTTAATGAAGACAAATTTGTGTATCTTGAAATTCATTTATTTGACAGAGCTGGAAACTGATTGACTTACATACTTGTTTGTGTTTACCTACACATTCATCACAGATGAGCCAAACAGAGTAGAGGATGAAGAAAGGAGAACAGGAGAAAGGGACACACAAGAAGAAGATACAACAGACAAGAACGACAATGGAGACAACAATGAACAGGAACACCAGAACAGACAAGAGTCAATGGGTAACATGACTGATTGAGGGACTGCAGTTACAGGGCCAAGGCAAGTGAGACACCACTGCTTTCCATCCAGCATGTTTGGCCAGCAAAAGAGATCATTTCAACCGCAAACAGCAAGTGATGAGGGAAGCTGCAAGAGATGAGGGAAACAGCAAGTCATGAGGGAAGCAGCAAGTGTTTTCTGTTTAATCTGATTACTAACAACTTCTAATAATTTGACATAGTTTATGCTTTAATTGGAAAATGAAGTGTTTTTAAATAATAAACCCGTTTCTGATTCTGAGATTTTTTTTTTACATATGGGTGTTGAGAGATGTATCCATATCTCTTAATGTTGCTCTCAAAGTGCACAAGATTGATGCTTTTAACTTCAATATTTAAAAAAAATCCTTCCTGGGGACCCCAGAGGAGGTGAGTTCCCCCCAAAATAGCACTTTATCTCTGCTTATGTAACTCCGGTGTAGTGTCCCCTCGGCAACAGATCACTCAGAACATGTTTTTCACACAAAAAACATGTTGCTGTGACTGTGAGCATTAAACAATTAACATTAAACTAAACAAACACAACAGTACGTTATTGTCCTTATAAAATAAAAACATACATTTTGTCCACCGAGATAATACAGGCACCTTACCCTCAAGAGATCCTCACGTGCTATGAGAATCTCCCACAATCCATTGCCGTAACAAAGCTAATGCAGGCACACGTTGGTGACACCAGATGGCGCAATTGTGTATGTGCTTGTGGGGAGCCTTGCAGTAGAAAATTCGACTGTAGCACCGCCACTGTGGGCTAAGCCCCGAATGTTTCCAGGTCCAGGCGACGCCCCTGGAATAGAGGGGCAGAAAAACGGCTTGCACATTTACATTTCAATCTTGAACAATGAACAGCGGTAGACAGTATCTCATTTAGTATCATCATCCTGCGCTTCGCCGGAGGCCTTCAAGTGCTGAGTGTGCTCGGCCTCTCTCCGAGCCGCGGTGCCGGTGTGGTGCAGATGGTGGATTCTGCCAGGGGAGTGCAGGGCTCAGCATCAAAGTGGAAGGACTCCTCAGTGGTGCTGGTCGAGGTTTCACTGCTGGTTCCACCGGGGGTTGATTCTGCAGCCACCGGACCTTAACATTTTATAAATAAATTCACAGTTAGTTGGATTTAATACCATGGCTTCTTAAAACTGTTTACTAAGCATTCATAACAAAACAATACCCTGAAATGTGTGTGCCATTAGTTTGGGGTGTGGTCAAGTGTGAGAGGTACATTGCAGACACATTGTGATGCTCTATTCAGATGCTAAAGACATACTTCTAGAAGATTCAGAACACTACAAAATATAAGACATATTTTATCATGTATTATTATAGATTAAGATAAAAGCGTTATTGATCCCATGGTGAATTTCATAAGCTACCCAGCAGTATATCATGTAATTTCAATTCGCTCCTCCTTTACCAGCTGCAACATTAAGGTGATGAGCACATCAATAATTATAACAGAATAATATATATATTATTCTGTTATTGTTATATTTAACACTGTAACCACCAAATGAATGAAAATAATGTTTTTGTAAATGAAAGAAGCAAGAAACACTTATTTGTACTCAACAAATAAAATAGTTACCGTGATGGTGAGGTTCGAAGTACTCTCCTTCCTTCTTGTGTAGGGCTCTAAAAACTGCAGCCTGGTTATGATCCACTGCTGTCTGCCAGTCCTCTGTGCTCCACAACTAGGGGCAAGTCTCCTGTACCGGGTGTACTGGGTTCGCATAGAATCCCAATTCTTCCTCAGCTCTTTCTCTGAAGCACACAAATAAACGATGTAAGCATTGTGGCTAGTTAGCATGTCCAATTCATATCTATATGCAGTGCCAAACGGCACAGCTAGCAACAGCTAGCAACAAGATAACAACAAAACACAAGGTTGAAATAACAAATTACATTTCACGTTAACGTCACTGTACGCTGGCAAACAATAAAAAGCCAACAGTATCTGCTAAAGAGCTCAATTGATGAAAAAGATAATCTTACCCGAGAAACCAAGTTGCGTTTCAATCTCTCGCCAGAGTCCGGTTTTCACTACTCGGTTCGAGTACCTTTTCTCTGTGATGTCGTACAGAGCTGGCCTCTCCTGGATCAAGGTGATGAGCAGGTCTTCGTTTCCGTCATTCCAGATCGCCATGATGAGATGAAAATGAATAGCAGTCTGTGTGTGCCTTCTTAAATCGTTTGTTTACGTCCCTCACTTCCGTTTCGCTTCTCATGCACTGATTCGCTAGCTGAACAGCCAATCAGAGTGATTGTTTGGTCCGACTGCCTGACCCGATGCATGGCCGATTCAACATGTTGAATCGGCCATGCATCGGGTCAGGCAGTCCAAATAAGGCGTGTCACGGTCGACGGTGCGGGACACACCAAATTGAGTTTGGGCGACAGGACACGCTTTGTCTTCCGACTTACGAAAACAGCCGAAATCGGCCTGGTGTGTCAGGGCCTTAAAGCTTTAATTACGCCTTTATCATATTCTTTAACAAGCTGTGACTTTTTAATGTAGTGAGTTTTATTTCTCCACAAGAATTGGAAAATAATTGAGTTGGTTTTTTTAATATTGGCCAAAGAGACAAAACATGAGTGGCATGGGTAAATAAGTTTAGATATACCTTCTGCTTTAGTAAGAAGAACTCTGCCAAAAATAGTAAGATCTCTAGTTAACCAACGACTGAGAGATTTCTTCATATCTGTGATACGGTTACAAATATTAAGATCTTCTCTCCTGATATAATTTTTAGATAATGTTATTCCTAAATATTTCACTTCAGGTACCACTCTAATAGAGTCAATAATGGAATCATCACATGAATGGATAGGGAGTAATTCACATTTTGAAAGATTAAGAGATAACCCTGATGCTTTTGAAAAAATTGAAATTGTGTTAAGAGTTTCCTTTACCATGGATTTATTCTTTAGGAAAATGGATGTGTCATCCGCAAATTGACTAATTTTAAATTCTTTGTCAAAGAGGGTAATGCCTAATATTTTGTGATTCTTTATAATAAGCGTTGTTAAAACTTGGGTGGTCAGAATAAATAATTTTGGGGAAATAGGGCAACCCTGTCGAATACCACGTAAAACCTTAAACCTAGGGCTCATTCCAGGGTTCAAAGACACAGAACTATAGATGTCCGAATAGAGCATCCTAATTATGTTGCAGAAATGTTCACCAAAACCCAGAAATGTTAGAGTTTCTATTAAAAAGGAATGTTCAACAGTATCAAAAGCCTTATAAAAATCCAGAAATAGTACGAGACCTTCAGTATTGTAGCGACCCTGTATAGGATGCTGAGGGTGTCACTCAGGCATACCCCGTCGCTCTGCCAATCATAGTGCTGCACAGTGATGCTGGTTGAGGTGCGGGCCTGTGGTTGGGGGAGCAGACATGGGAGGGCGGGAAGTTGTGACGTAGACACTGATATATATGGTATGTGTGGGAGTTAGAGTGAGTGTGAGATTGAACCCACAAGCTGTACATGAACCTGTGATCATCCGTGAATAAGAAGAAGTTATTAAAGCCTAATAACTAGAAGCCTGTTTCCGACTCCCTTTGTGATCGTTACATTGGTGTCAGAAGTGGGAAGTGCGGACTTGAGGGTTGGGGTACAGCTGCAGCATCCACAGTCCTTGCAGGCGGCCTTGGAGATGGCTGTGGAGAGAGAGATTGTGTGGAGTGTAGCGGCGAGGAGCAACGGAGGGCCGGTACCACCGGCTGTGAGGAGCTGCAGAGAGGAGGAGAAGCCTGTATGGGTTACCGAAATGACTGAAAGTGTTCAAGTTTTATTAGAGGACAAAATGAGGGAGATGGAAGCAGCTGTCAATGCAGAGAGGGAACTGCGGCGGCAACAGGAGGCTAGACTCAAAGCGGAGCTGGCCTCTCTTGAGCGAGATCTCCAGGAGAGTAAAGAGAAGGAGAGCCTTGTGGCCTCTCTGGAGAAGTGCCTCCAAGAGGGCAAAGAGAGAGAAAGGAGCCTGGTGGAGGAGGGTGCCAAGAGGGAGGCGCAGTTGAAAGAGCTGCTCAGGAGCCTGGAAGCCGAGAAGGACAACCTGGAGGAGCATCTGACGAACCAGCTGTCCCAGCTCAACGGCAGCATCGCAGACTACCAGCAGGAGGCGGCGGACAACCGGGAGCACTTGGCCGAGCTGCAGCGGGAGGTGGAGCGGTTGGCGAGGGAGCGGGCCGAGTTGGAGGCTGAGGCGCAGAGTGAGAGTGACCGGGCCGCCAGGCTGGAGGAGGACATGAGGCAAGCACAGAAAGAGAGAGCAGAAGCAGAGTCTGGTAAGCAGAGGGAGCTGGAGCAGCAGCTGAGGTCCGCTCAGAGGATCAGGGAAGGCAGCCAGAGCAGAGCGCGGCAGCTGGAGGAGCTGCTGAGGGAGAATCAATCAATCAATCAATCAATGTTTATTTATATAGCCCAATATCACAAATGTTACATTTGTCTCAGTGGACTTCACAGTTTGTACAAAATATCAGTATGACAATACGACACCCTCTGTCCGTAGACCCTCACATCGTACAAGGAAAAACTTCCGAAGAAAACCCACAGTTTTAAAGGGAAAAATGGGAGAAACCTCAGGGAGAGCAACAGAGGAGGGATCCCTCTCCCAGGACGGACAGACGTGCAATAGATGCCGTGTGTAAATTGAAAAGATAATACATTTGCAACATAGGTAGTCCAAATGTTTGGAAATGCATGTGTGTATAATAGGAAGATGAATCCACGAGGATATCCATCCAGGACCTATGATCCATGACCACAGCCACGACTCAAGATCCAGGGCTCGCGATGCAGGACACAGGACCGCAGGATCATCCATGACTCCGGATCCCGGCGTATATAGACACCAAAAAGAAAGAAATTTGGGGAAGCTGGGTTAATCGGAACATGAGAGTACACAGGTATAGACAGAGAGAAGGAAGAAGTAAGATGTCCCCCGACAAACTAAGCCTATATCAGCAAAACTAGGGGCTGAATCTAATCAGCCCTAACTATAAGCTTTATCAAAAAGGAAGGTCTTAAGCGCACTCTTAAAAACGGATAGGGTGTCTGCCGCCCGAACACAAACTGGAAGCTGATTCCACAAATGTGGAGCTTGATAAGAAAAGGCTCTGGCTCCCATTGTACTTTTAGAGACTCTAGGAACAACCAACAACCCTGCATTCTTGGAACGCAATGCCCTAGTAGGACAGTAGGGTATAATGAGTTCTTTAAGGTAAGATGGCGCCTGCCCATTAAGGGCTTTGTAGGCGAGAAGAAGAATTTAAAATTCTATCCTGTGTTCTATAGGGAGCCAGTGTAAGGCAGCCAGAACAGGAGTAATGTGGTCCCTTTTCCTAACTCTGTTTAGTACACGAGCTGCAGCATTTTGAATCAGCTGAAGCGACTTGACTGACTTCTTGGTACACCCTGATAATAAAGAGTTACAATAATCCAGCCTTGAAGTAACAAATGCATGGACTAGTTTCTCTGCATCGTTTTGAGGCAAGATATGCCTGATTTTTGCAATGTTACGTAGATGGAAGTAGGCGGTCCTTGAAATTGATTTTATGTGGGCGTTAAAGGATAAATCCTGATCAAATATAACACCAAGATTCCTTACAGTCTCACTGGAGGCCAAATTAATGCCATCCATAGTTAGTATATCTTTAGATAATTTGTTTCTTAGATTCTTCGGGCCAAGTACAATAACTTCAGTTTTGGTCGTGTTTAACATCAAAAAGTTTAAGGTCATCCACGTTTTTAAGTCCTTGAGACAGTCTTGAATTTTATTTAGATGATTAATTTAAGCAGCTGGAGGTCCCGCAGCTGCAGAGGGACTGCATCAAGTACCAGGAGAGGATCAGCGAGATGGGTAGTGATGCTAAGGTGCTGCAGCAAGGTTACAACGAGCTCCAGAATAAGCTAGAACAATCCCAACTGGAGACTTCGAAAACTCTAGAAGATCTGAAAAGGACAGAAGCAGAGTTGGATACCTGTAAATCTCAGCTGGATGAGGCCCAGAAGCAGGCAAGCGTAGCTATAGCGGAGAGGAGTACCATGGAGCAGAACGCCCAACACAGAGAGGCCTCGATGAAGGCAGAGGCGGAGCAGACCCTGGACTCTGTGAGGTTCAGACTCGGAGGCGAACTGAAGGAGATGGAGCTGAGACTGGACGAGGTGGACAGAAGCGGAACTATGACACCAGGACAAGAGGGCAGCATTTCCGGGCCGGGGAGCTGGTCTGGGTCTACAGTCCACAACGGAAGAAAGGCCGGTGCCCAAAACTGGACAGCCAGTGGGTTGGTCACTGGAGAGGGTGGGGGTAGTGGTCTACAG
Organism: Pogonophryne albipinna; assembly: GCA_028583405.1. Classification (NCBI taxonomy): domain Eukaryota; kingdom Metazoa; phylum Chordata; class Actinopteri; order Perciformes; family Artedidraconidae; genus Pogonophryne; species Pogonophryne albipinna. Next base: position 36,940,494 of record CM053254.1, on the reverse strand, counting down.
GGTGCAGCTGCCACCAAAGGGGAGAAAAGTTGGGCTCCACAGAGACAGGTTGGCTCCGTACAGAGGAGTCGCTTCCCCACAGGCCCAAGGAACACCGTCAACCCCTGTCCTCCTGACCCCAGTCCCCCTGCCGAGAAGGCAGTCACGACCCCCGGGTCGTTTCAGAGACTTTGTTTGGTAGTAAAGTTTATAGTGAGACCCCTCGGTTCCTGTAGAGGGCAAGAATGCGCCCTGGTCTCACTGGAAGGGATGGTACTCCACCCAGACCTTCCTAGTCAAAGTACAGTGTGTAGTTATAGTGTTTGTGCTGAGTTTTATTTGTTCCTCGTGGGCGAGGAACTTTGTAGTGGGGGGGTAGTGTAGCGACCCTGTATAGGATGCTGAGGGTGTCACTCAGGCATACCCCGTCTCTCTGCCAATCATAGTGCTGCACAGTGATGCTGGTTGAGGTGCGGGCCTGTGGTTGGGGGAGCAGACATGGGAGGGCGGGAAGTTGTGACGTAGACACTGATATATATGGTATGTGTGGGAGTTAGAGTGAGTGTGAGGTTGAACCCACAAGCTGTACATGAACCTGTGATCATTCGTGAATAAGAAGAAGTTATTAAAGCCTAATAACTAGAAGCCTGTTTCCGACTCCCTTTGTGATCGTTACAGTATCAATAAACTCCTGGTAATCGAGCATATCCAATATCAGTCTGGTATGGTTATGAATACTTCTGCCCTTAATAAAGGCTGATTGACATTCATCTACTAGTTGATTCAGACCTGAGTTTAACCTGTTAGCATAAACATGTACTAACAGTTTGTAATCATTACATAGTAGGGTAATAGGTCTCCAATTATCCAACAAGGCAAGGCAAGGCAAGGCAAGTTTATTTATATAGCACTTTTCAACACAAGGCAATTCAAAGTGCTTTACAAAAAATGAAAGACATTAAGAAAATGGCATTTAAAATCAGTCATTAAAAAGAAAAGCTAATAAAATAAACATTAAAAGAAAAAATACATGGAAAAGTTACAGTGCAGTCTAAGATATGAATAGTTCAATTAAAAGCAGCGACAAAAAGAAAAGTCTTCAGCCTGGATTTAAAAGTAGTCAGAGTTGCAGCGGACCTGCAGGTTTCTGGGAGTTTGTTCCAGATATTTGGAGCATAATAACTAAACGCTGCTTCTCCATGTTTAGTTCTGACTCTGGGGACAGAAAGCTGACCAGTCCCTGAAGACCTGAGAGATCTGGATGGTTCATAATTTAGCAGACAAAAGATTATTTTTATTTGGTTTTGGAATTAAGGTAATAAGGCCATGTTTCATGGTTGGCGAAAGGTTTCCTGCTGAAATGCAATCTGTGAACGCCTTATAAAGCATTTTTCGCACATCTGACCAAAAATATTTGTAAAACTCTATGGTTATACCGTCCAGCCCTGGTGATTTGCCACCAGACATTTGCAGTAATGCACTATCTAATTCTTCAATTTTTAGTCGATCGTCCATATACTGTTTAAAAGGATCATCTATTGTCTTTTTGAATTCTGTAATTTTACTAAAAAAGTTATCACAATTTTCTTTAGAAAACTTTGAGTTATATAAATTGCTATAAAAAAGTCTAATTTCTTCGTTTATCTGGTCTTGATTTTCAATAGTGACATCATTAACACTCAGTTTTTTGATTTTCTTTTTCACATGTCTTTGCTTTTCAAGATTGAAGAAATAAGAAGTGTTTTTCTCTCCTTGCTCAATCCATCGAGCTCTCGAACGAATAAAAGCTCCCTTAGCTTTTTCCAAATACATATTGTCTAATTGAGTTTGTAAATTGTTCAGTTTAATTTGCTCATCCAATGATAACTCAGCTTTAAGGCATACATTATTAATTTCACTTGTCATCTCTTGTTGTTTTTGTTTCTTTAATCTAGAAGAGTATTTACTGGAATTTATCGCAATCTGTCTCACACTAAATTTAAACCATTCCCATTTACTGAGAGATGACATATCCAAAGCCAGAGTTTCTTTTATCAGTTGGTTGATCTTTTTACAAAAATCTGCATTCTCCAAAAGACTATTATTGAATTTCCATATAGGTTTTAGATTGGGACTGAAGTTGCATAGTAAAAAGGACAAACAGATGACACAGTGATCAGTCAGAGGTGATGCTGAAATGTCACACTTTGAGACATTATTAGTTAAACTAATAGAGATTAACCAATAATCGAGCCTAGAACACTGACCATTGTTAGAAGAGTTAAACCAGGTATATTGTGACTTTGAGGGATTATTTATTCTCCAAACATCAGTTAAATTAAGTTTAGAGGCCAAGTGAATAATAGAATCATTAAAATTATGACAATGTCCCCTTAAAGGAAGACGATCTAACCACTCATCAGGAACTACATTAAAAACCCCTCCGATTATAATCTTATCAGTCATATAAAGTACTTTCCATTCCTCTCATTTTTGGCACAAGATTGAAAGAAAATTATTGTTTTTAATCTTTCTGTTATATCCATAAACACACACCAGTATGTAATTAGTCCCATTAACATCAGTCACAACCATTAGCCAATGACCGTTTGTATACCACTCCTGTGGTCAATTATATTTCCAGGTAACCTGTTAAATAAAATCATCACTCCAGCCGAATGTGATGTTCCATGGCTGAAAAAAATGTTGTCTCCCCATTGTACTTTCCAGAACTTAGTATCTGCCTCTGCAGAATGAGTTTCTTGCAGAAAAACACAATTTGCCTTTTGTTCCTTACAAAAAAGAAAAATTGCTTTACGTTTCACATTGTTTTTTAGCCCCCTAGCATTTAAGGATATGAACGATAACATTGAAAGAGCAAAGATAGAAACCTTAAGAAAATGCGCAAAGGAATGCTATATCGATGCGCAGGAGTGAGTAACGTAGCCCTTAACAAACAGATTTAGTGCAATAGCTCACAACATTTTAAATATAACCTGAGACAAGTCCAATCCTAAAAAAAAAATAAACACTCAAACTGAGAACTTCAGCATACCTACTGAGGACCGAAAACCTGCTCCCTGTCCCTCCAGTTAATTACTGCAGTGTTTTTCACGTTATTCCGGGTGCACTCTTTTGTTGTCAATCAGCGCGAAGCCTTCCTTCAGAAAAGCTCTCTTCCCCTTTCTCCTGGCTTCTTGAACCAGTGGCGACAGCTTGGAGCGAGCCTCCTGGTCCCCCTTGGAGAAATCCTCTTTGAAACGAATGTGCATCTCGCTGCAGACTCTCGCATCTTTGGACTTTTTCCAGATCTCGTCACGAACAGTCCTCATCCCGAACTGAATGATGATTGACCTTGGTGTGTTGTTGGAAGTAGCTGCATTACCCTTCATACCCAGCCGATGGACAGTGTCTACTGAGTCACGCAGCTTTTCCACAGACAGCGGAACAACTCTTGTGAGTATCCCGATCACAGCTTCTCTTGTGTTTTCTCCTTCTTTTTCAGGCAGACCATTCATCCTCAGATTCCACCTCCGTTTGGAGCGGGCTTGCTCCTCGCCAGACTTACGTAGTAAAGTGTTATCTTTCAGAAGATCATCAAACTTTTTCTGAAGAGCAGAAATGTCTTTCTTATTTTCTTTAGCTGCTTCAGTGTTTGCTTCAATGCGTTTTTCAAACTTTTTTAACAGCTCTGTCTGTAGATCCATTTTTCCGGATAAGACTTGTATTGCCTGGAGAATGGTGCTGCTGCTATCCTCTGCCATTTGTGTTTCGCCATGAACCTTTGATTTCTTTGGATTCGGTCCTTTAGTTGGTGTGTGGTCCCAATTTATTTTGTGTCCCTTAGAGTTGTCCGCTTCCATGTCCTCAATATCCGAGTCGTCACACGCCTCACGGAGAGCTTTTAAGTTGTAATCGTGGTCGGTCATGCTAGCAGGCACTTTATGTCAAAAGTGTTGCTAACTGAAGAGTTAAAGTAAAATGTGACTATTTAAGCTTCTATAATAACTTAAAGTGTATCATGAATAAGCTATTGCCTGTCAGTTTTGCAGTCAAGGACTCAAATCTAAACTTTTTTTACGAGCCTGCAACGTTGCTGCTTCTCACTCCGCCATCTTGAAGTTGCTAGGCTTGTTTGAGGTTTGAGACGCATTGCGGCTCGCCTCGAAAGTAGACGAGAATAGCCGATCGCAGCCGGGGGAGGTCTCAAAAAGCTCGCCTGAAGTCGGACAGCTCGGAGTCGGCTTCTTCTTCTTTTTCTTCTTCTCTCGGTTTTTTGGCGGATTGCAAACAGCTTGAAGGTGCATACTGCCACCTCCGGAGTCGGCTTGACTCGGTTTGCATTTATAAAGAATGCACACATGTGTTTAATCGTTAATGTCAGATATGTACTAAGTAAATACATTTGTTCCTGCTCAAGATTAGATTCAACTTTATTGTTATTGCACATATTACAGGTACTGAGACAACGAAATGCAGTTTAGCTTCTAACCAGGTGCAACAAGCAGTGAAGTGAAAAGTAATGTGCACAATAGACAGAATAAAATATAGAATGAATTGAATGATGAATAAACAGTGAGGGGTATTGTTACGGAAACTTCAGAGCGGTGCAGGAAACATGGAGACTGGAATCATTGTTTAATCAAACACCTTGAGATTTATTGAAAGTTCACAGATTCACGGCCGGAGAGCCTCGCTTAGTTTATCACAGTGTTAACTGTAAGTCACCACGCGAAACTCTGAAGAGACAAAAGAATAGATCCAACATATATAGAAGAGGGACGGACCGATTGCAACTCTGCCTAATCAATGCCAGATAGTCAGAACAAGGCCCCTCTGTGTCTACAATATTTATTATCCAGCAGAAGGAAGATGACCCTTTGACCTGTTACCCAGTTTAAGTTGCCGCAAGGGGATATTGCGATTTAATGGGAAGCAGATGTTTGTAATTAAGACAGGTTCCCAGGAACGCTAAGAAACTCAATATACCAAGTGATCAGATTAAAATATTCTCTGACAGTTCCATTCTTTTTATCAATCTATTGATAACCAATTAACATTAGTCTAAGAATATTTCAGTCACTACTTAAATCAATAAGCGTCTTCAGAGTTGTGTGGGCCCACTTACATCAATTACATCAAAAGTAGAACAAGATTGAAAACATTTCAATCACAAAGATTGAACACTGTCAATCATAATAGAAAAATCATCTCTCCTCAGTGTTTGGCATCATTTGTCAAAAGCACAATAATAAACACACATAAAATACAAAAATATAATAGCAAAATATATGTTTCAAAAATAAGATCTTTTATCATTTATCACTCAGTTAATCTCATTCATCAAACACAAATTCTAAATCAGCTTACATCTTTAAAGATTCACTTCAAGGCAATTACTTATTAAAACACAATTAGAATTTAGGATTATAAGAAATCCAATTGAGGTATAAAATCAGAATCATGAGAGATCCAGCTAAAATTCACAATTAAGGTATAAATTCACAGTTAAGGTATAAATTCACAGTTAAGGTATAAATTCACAGTGATGAATAGATCAATCTGTAACCTGCAAAGTTGCAGTGTCCTCAATCTTTAACATTACTTTACGTTTACTTCATTACGCTTTATTCAAGAGGAAGGCACTTAGTAGTACATATATTTCATTCAAATACATTTGTTCAAAAATCTGAAAAGGAAAAGTCAGACATGTATTATAACAACCTGAAAAGAGAAAAATCAAACATCTGTTCTTTATTTTGAGTGTCAACTGTAATCATTTTATCAATCGCTGAATGGGGGTACCCATGGGGCAGAAACCGCAATGGAGACCCAGGGATCTGGAAGCTCGGCGTCGTACATTAACATTGTGTCACCTACAGTTGAATATCCGACTAGCCTCTGTGGGGCTTGGAGGGCGGTTTTGGCAAACCTGCGTATGGCTAATTTAACTACAGTTATCAAACAGATCACTAGGATTAGCACAACCACGATAAACACTGAAACAGTAACAACAAATTTAACCAACCCCGCTCCCCAGGATCCAATGGTTCCACTTAAATCCCCTAATGTAAATCCATGAGTTTCATGCAATTCTGTTATTCCCCTAGCAGTATCATGCGCCATGTCCATTATTTCCGGTGTAGCGTCAGAGATGAAAGAACAACACTCAGACCCAATTACCTTACATGTGCCCCCCTGAGCAGCTAGGAGAAGATCCAGCGCCATACGATTCTGTAATGCTACTGTCCTTACTTCCTGCAATTCTTTGTGTTCAGCTAACATCGCTGTGTTAGATACATTTAGATGGTGTTCCACTACGTTAGACAGTGCCACTATTTCCTGCTGAGTAACATAAATACCGTACCAAGGCAAAAATAGGCTAGCTATCTGTTGTCCTTGTGTAATGGACCTGCTGTTCCTGTGTAAAGAAGGAAGTATCGCTGCAATCTCATTAGGCTCTACTTTACGGATTAAAGGGATTAGGTAGGCTAGATAACAGGTGCCATCAAAAATGTCATATGGCACACAGCCATAGGCCCGGTCGCCGCAAACTAAGTACACTCTCTGTGGGAGGGGAATTCTGGCTAATTTTACCCTCACTATGGTATTACAGTCGCTGTGTCCCACATCTGGAGAGGTGTGAGATCCTGCTTCATTCTGGAAACAGATAGACACATTTTTCCACTCGTGCACCACCACTGGCGGAACATATACTGAACAATCACGTGTAGGAGGCTTGCCTAAGGGTATTGGCTGCGTACAGTCATGTATTTTAACTTTAACGGAGTCCACTGTTCTGGAGCCAAACCAGGGCACAACGGTTACCAAAGCTTCAACCAACAAAGATGGGGTGTGTGGTCGCATAGTACATGTTGGACTCGTAGAATTAGCTGAGCAATTAGTCTGGACTAGAGCTAATTGGAATCTGTATTCAAAAGCTAGGTGGATGTATTTCTTGACATATATAAGTCTTAGCATCATTAATCGTTTGAAACCATCTGGCAGGTAATCTTTATTTACTGTATCAACAATAAGAGAGACTAAGCCCTCGTACTGTAAATGTTGCTCAGAGTCTATGGGGTAGGAAGGAGTGTAACAATCATCTGCCTCATCGCTAATTCGGGATGCTATATCATTCCAGCTCACTAGACCGTAGTCAGCTTTCGTGAAAGGAATTGGACTAAACATTGGAGAATGCATGGATTCTGGCATATTTTGGCACAGCCAACAGTTGCTAACATTGCGTTCATGTGCGTAGTCTAACATTAAACTTATCGCAGAATTAGATTTGGTTCGTTTAGAAGGAGTGATTAAGGCCTTTTGTAAAGAATCTACATCACCTCCTGATTGTTTAAGTGGAGTGGATAGAACATTTGTTTCGCTATTTGGTCCAGTAAATGTGCATGCAGTGACACCTGGATTGGGAACCTGGTAATCTGGTTTCCTCATTGTACATTTTACCTCATCATTTATCAGTGTCTGTAACTGTTCTATAGTGCTACACCACAGTTCTGGGGGCATATTGTCAATTGTGTTGAGAGCTATTCTTACCACCTCTGACGAGAACCTGAACCAACGGTACTGGTTCTTTGGATACATCTCCCACGTTGAGTAAACTAAAAACACAGGAAACACAATAATACAGTTAGATGAGTTACATATTGAAGTTGGACAGTTGAAAGAAATAGTCTCTGATTTATGTTCAGGGAGGGAGACAATCCTCCTTTTTCTTCCTCCTTTTCTCTGTCTTTGTGTCTCTCGCACCATACTGAATGTCTGTGTGGTGATCTGATACAACCTGTCCTTGTCGCTAGGCACTGATTTGCCCGTTGGTGTTGTTTTGCCCTCAGGGTCTGGACCCTGAGTAGTCAAGTCGTCTGTGCTCTCAGATAAGAGCACCTTATTTTCTCCCTCAGAGGGGCGAGAGCCCTCGCCTCCTGTCGTTGGGATTTTCACAGCTTCATCTAGCAGGGCGTCCTTGGCCAGGTACAGTAGACCCAGAATGACGATGATGATGACTGCCTTCACACGCCAGCATCCAGTAGAGGAGCGAGACGACATCTGGAAGCGTGAATCCACTCCGCTCTACCTTGTACTCTCAGGGCTGTTCTGGTCACTATTAACACTTGATAGGGATGTTTTCCTGAGTGAAGACAACTCAAGGTAATGGATTAGCACATTATCATTCAATTACAAAAATAGGATAGGCCCCTCAGAATTATTTGGGAGCCTTCCTGACACATGCACATTATAAATGTAAGGTTTGTGTTAGTCATTTAACATGCAATAATCATATTTTCATCAGTCCATAGCAGAGAAATGTTATTTTAAGTTAAATGTGAGCTAGTCCCTGTGGATATAACCCCTTCTCAATGATTCTAAATGTTATATTAATTCACCATTTACCGTTTGATAAAATATTAGTTTATCAAAAATACATTTGAAATAAATGTTCCAATATGAAATCAATTACTCAATATAATTGACTCTCCCCTCCCTTTTCTTACATATGTCACATGTGTAAGAACAAGTAGGAGTCTATTTAAACATGGTATTGTCTATAAGCTATCAATCGATAAGACTCAGTATCAGTATGCAACTCGCAAATATCTCTTCTCTCTTTCGTATCCCTCTCTATTCTCTCTACCACATCTCTCTTACATCTTCTCCACGTCTTTCGTCTCTCACTTCTGTTAGATATGAAATAAAACATGCGAGTCCATGTAAGCATGGTAGAGATCATAATCCATTACTCGAGAAGACTCAGTATCACCTATGCGCAGCTAACAAAAAACAATTGTGAGAAGCATATATCATGCAGGAAATGCACACCGTTGTTGAAAAACAAAAACAAAGCATAGCCGATTCGGGAGGAAAAAAAAAACTACAACCCCCTTAACATCTGAGTTATCACTGAAGGCATAGCATGAATGATAGTGGGCGTCCGAGGGTGTCATTACTGAGAAATGTTAAACAAATTCAAAACCTTACGTTTGAAAACAGGTTTGCATTCCTCCACTTAAGGTGACGTTATCATTGGAAACAATAAAAAAACGAATTGTTTTGATGTAGAATCTATAAATTGAATCGTTAGAGCAGAACAAAATGGTTGTATTGTAGCCTGAGTTCCGTGCAGCCTCTAGTTTCACCAGGTGGAAACATGGTCCATATAATGCGAATACATGTAGAAGTAGACAGTAAGAGGCCCCTGACATGAGGCCTATACTAAACATAGTAGGGGTTTTTTAACAGCTTGCCAACTTACAGGCATCCTCTGCATAGCAGTATGAATAGCCTTTAAAACAACCCACTCTGCGGTAACGAGAGTCATGTGCCTGACCCAAATGCCCCAAGTGAAGCCGTTAGTCCCATCTGACTGACCCAAGGTTTGGTGCTGGCGTGGCAATGAGGCTTCCAAGTGTTCAAAGCAGAGGTCAAGCTTTCAGTTCATGGCTCCATGGGGGGGAGCAGACCCATGTGAGACAGTATCAATCAACGGCTGTAATGTTCAGTTTGAGGAGCGTCATTCACTCTGGGAGCAGGAAATGGTGTCCATTCTCGGATCAGACCATTAATGTCATTTCATGTAGAGCAGCCATAGCATCTCTGTGACTGCACTCAGCCGGACTGTAGCAGGGCAGAACTGGGTGACTCTTAGTGAAGCCGTCCAAGGCCACAGACAAAATGGAACCACGTACTAACAAAAAGGACACAGGGCCATCAATGGCTCTCTTTACCATTGGCCCAATTGCACAACAAATGAGTGGGGAAAAAAAAATGTGGAACACTAATCCATCATGTGAAATGTTGAGTTAATTGAAATAATTACGTATGGGTTGAAATCAAATTAACATTAACATTAGAACTAAAGTCAGTTAAAATTGGACTTGCACGGATCAGAATCTAATCAATACACCATTTTCCCAGCTCTGTAATGAAAAGGATAACAAGCAGGGGTGCAACCTTGTCACATTTCTGCGAAATTCGCAGTTATGAATCCAAAATAGGTCGTTTGTGTGATTCATGTAGATCTGCAATAAAAATATCATTGGGGTATGGGGGTCTGGGAACCGGAGTAATCTGCAGCCGCGAGCTGTTATGTGCCATCATGACACGCACGGTGCTCTTCTTATATATGACAATGAAGCGCGAGCTGTGTGCTCGAGTCCTCCTGCCTGTCGGCTCTGCTCATGGATGTATAATAAGGCTCTGCTTTTATCGCGAAGATGGTCTAGCTTCAGCAGCCACATTATCTACGGGTGCGTTCGTTAAAATGAGCTGTGTGGTCCGGAGTCACTGTGGCACAGACTGGACCGCTGGTGAACAGCTGTTAGAACGGGGCGTTCAGGTGTTCAGAGCAGAGCTCCCTGTCGGAGCGGCAGAGCGTAATGTGAACTTAAACGTTTTTTTTCTCTGTCGCAATATTATTTAAGGAATCGTTGAGCTAGCTAACCAGCATACAGTGTCACTATCTGCTAACGTTAGCTTTAGTACTCAGATCTTGTACTTGAGTAAAAGTAGAAGTACCAGAGCGTAGGAATACTATGTTACAGTAAAAGTACTGCATTCAAAATGTTACTCAAGTAAAAGTATAAAAGTATTCCCATCAAAATATAGTGGAAATAGCGACAATAAAAGAAATCATTGTGCAGATTTGTTCATTTCAGAATAATATATATAGATACGTTTTATAATGATTGATCATGAAAGTGTTCTCAAAGCTGGTAAAGGTGCAGCCAGTCTGAATGACTTTGTATACTGCAGGGTAGCTTGTGGATTTACTCCAGGTGGAACCAAAGTCTGATTCAACACTTGATTAGATTTCACATCATTCATCCACATCTGTAAAGTAACTAAAGATATTAAATACATGTAGTGGAGTAGAAATACACCATGTAGGCTCCTCTGAACTGTAGTGGAGTAGAAGAATACGTAGCAAAACATTTAAATACTTAAATAAAGTACAAGTATCTCAAAATTGTACCCAAGTATAGTACTAGTTGAGTTTATGAACTTAGTTACTTAACAGCACTGGTTATACAGATAGAAAGACTAAGCCTTGCACAGAGGCATGAAAATACATTTATTTTTTCTCAAAATGCTCAACAGTGCTGCCAAAATTATAAACTGACTGCTACACAATTAAAATGAATGGTTCTATATATTTCTATTAGATGTGACTCTGTAGCGTTTCTGTTATTATTACCACTGCTGCTTTAGTTGTTTTGACTGCTAAAATTATCTGTTATTCCTCATTTTAAAGCCGATATTCCGTGGGGTCGGGGGCTCGGGTCCTTGTCACCTTTTTCATACCTGATGAGTCTGCATCCCTGACAAGACTAGGTACATTACAGGAGTGTTAAAACACCAAACATGCACACGTATCTTATTTTATTAGAGATTAGAGGACAAGGTCTAATGTTGTGAACGAAATGATCAAGTCAAAGCTTCAGTATTTTATCTTATGTAGCACATTCAATTCAACAATTAATCCTGAATTACTAATAACTCTAAAGGAGGCAAAAAGTGGATAAGGCAAATACTCATCCAAAATGTGTGTGTGTGTGTGTGTGTGTGTGTGTGTGTGTGTGTGTGTGTGTGTGTGTGTGTGTGTGTGTGTGTGTGTGTGTGTGTGTGTGTGTGTGTGTGTGGGTGGGTGGGTGGGGGTGTGTGCATGTGCGTGTGTGTGTGCTTGGGTGTGTGTGTGTGTGTGTGTATGTGTGTGTGTGGGGGTGTGTGCATGCGTGTGTGTGTGTGCTTGGGTGTGTGTGTGTGTGTGTGTGTGTGTGTGTGTGTGTGTGTGTGTGTGTGTGTGTGTGTGTGTGTGTGTGTGTGTGTGTGAGCAGCTTGTCTGCTCAAGGATTAAAACCAGCAGTGCGAATGTTTATGAGAAACAATTCGTAGCTTAGACTGAACTCGAAGGAAACTAGACTAGAATTTTTTAAGAAATCAAAACAGCTGGGTGAATACTCTCTTTATGGTATTTAAATTGGGCCAAGTAGAACCCCTTCATGGATTTGTCATACTGATCTCCGTCAGTTCGGATTTGGAAGTCTCATGATTTATGGGCCTGTGAAGGAGAGGCCCAGGGAAAACAACATCTATCTTGGAACTGCAATTACTTATCCCAAAGAGATTGCAACATTATACTCCTTTAAAAATTGCTCAATTCATTTAACACATTTATTATGCACATAATAAAAACCTCAACAAATATATTGATCCTGGCTTCACCAGCGACCTTTACTCTATTGTTCATAAGCTCAGTAGTTCAACAACTATTAGAATTGTAGTAATGTCTGTAGACCAATTGTACTAGAAATAATTTGAAACAGTTTAATAAAGAATGTTAAACTATATTTAAAAACTGTAATTGAACTTCAACTTATATTAATTATCTGAATCCAGTGGCCAGTTGGAATAGGCAATCAATAAGTTTCCACTTTGCAGCAACAGCGCAAAAAGGTTTCAACCACAATTAGTATTATGTCTGAATCTAGTTCTGTCTTATCTGCTTTGTTTCGGAATGTGTTCAATACATTACATTATTTTTTTTTATTCACTATTACCATACAATACATAGATTAAGAATAAATGAAACAAATAATACAACATTGACCCAATTGAGCAGACAGATTTTTTTTTTTAAACTCTGATCTCCTCAGGCCGGTATTAATGACCAGCAGTGATGCCTCTGAGGGTCTCATGGTGTGAGACAGATGCAGGACATAAAAGCACTCTTTTGCTATTTATTTTCATTTTGCAGCACATTTATACTATAATATATAATTTTGCTTTACATCTTCACATTATTTATTTTTCTCAAGTCATTTACTTTTGGTGAGATAACTAAAGTTTAGTTCATTTAACCCTGGCTATGGACTGATTCATTATTAGTTGTTACAAAGCATACACAAGACGGCGGGAACAAACCAAAATAGAAACAATTAGACAAACAAACATGAACTCGCAATAAACACCAGCGTGACAGCAAAAACTCATCCAGCTTAATTTAATCCGAATTAGGGAGATCTCAGCGGGTAGGGAAATATCTGTTTAATATGAGTGCCTTCTTACTCATATATACTTGTACAAGTGCTAAGAACGGAATCTGTTGAAGAGCAATAATTAATTTATTCTCAATCAACAACCACTATGCGAATTTAGTGGTGCTTTTGCCCCCCCCGATCTGGAGAACAAAGACTTTATTTAATTTACCCTATCTTCCAACAACAGCCAAATTCAACAACTCATCTGTTATGAAACACAGCTCGATGTCACATATTCCCGCATACCACCCTTCCCATTTTCTCATCGTTTTTGTTTAGTTCCAAAAATCGACAAATGGTGTGAGGAAGAGAATATTGTGTCATTTCGTGTTTCACCCTCTCTGCTTGCTACGCCGCATGGGGGTGGGGGTGAAATTACACACACACTTTAGCAGCCGTGCAGATCCGAGGAGATGCCTGCTATTAAATTAACCAGTTAACCGCTGAAATCTCCAGAATTTGGCGATCTGTTTCAATACAGATGCATGACATTTTTTAATGCAGAAGTCCACTTTAGTGAAGCTCTCTTTTAAGGTGTCTCCGAATATTTGCTGTGTGTAATTGCCTGGTGATTTAATTCCAAAAGCACACACAGAGGAAATTAGTCAAAATCGATATTCCTAGGTTATTCATTACATCCTCAAATGTAGTAGAGAACCCCAAAAAAAATGCAGCCGCTCAGTTTCACAGGTAATTTTATGATACCGTCAATCACAGATTCTGGTAAGGCAATGTCCAAACATAGATTTGAAATTACACTTACCAGTTCTGAAGATCTTTTGGCATCCTTGTTCGTGTCGCCAATTTGTTACGGAAACTTCAGAGCGGTGCAGGAAACATGGAGACTGGAATCATTGTTTAATCAAACACCTTGAGATTTATTGAAAGTTCACAGATTCACGGCCGGAGAGCCTCGCTTAGTTTATCACAGTGTTAACTGTAAGTCACCACGCGAAACTCTGAAGAGACAAAAGAATAGATCCAACATATATAGAAGAGGGACGGACCGATTGCAACTCTGCCTAATCAATGCCAGATAGTCAGAACAAGGCCCCTCTGTGTCTACAATATTTATTATCCAGCAGAAGGAAGATGACCCTTTGACCTGTTACCCAGTTCAAGTTGCCGCAAGGGGATATTGCGATTTAATGGGAAGCAGATGTTTGTAATTAAGACAGGTTCCCAGGAACGCTGAGAAACTCAATATACCAAGTGATCAGATTAAAATATTCTCTGACAGTTATGAATACACTAGATATCAGCCTGTGAGCAGTATGAACAGTGTGTATTAATACACTAGATATATAAAGTATGAAACGGTAAGCAGTGCAAGTATAGTATCAAATATATAGATATTAATTCCATGATGATAAACATTGTGGAACATTGATGAAAAATGTGAATGGAAGTGGCGACGTAAAACTGACACAAAACAACAACAAACTTTTGCCGAGCCAATTGGAGAGTTTCATCAGCAGCACGGGGTAAAACCCACCAATGAGCGCTCAGCTCGAGATACCAGCGAGTCGTTTCCCATCAAGCATTTCGCTTCCGCAGCCCGTGGAGAGGAACTGCGCCGCCTCGCCGCGCCTCACTCTCAAGTCTGCGGGCGTCTTTGTCCCGCGAGATTTCAACGTCTCATGTAGGCGGGACTCCAGAGCAAGTCGGACAAAATGACTAACCATCATGCAACGCACTAGCAAGATGTTGATCGCAACTGCGCAGGTCTGCGTCGGTCTCGCTTGTCTCAAACAAGCCTGCTGCTGTCTGCCAGTAAACCCGAAGAAGAAGAAGAAGAAGAAGAAGAAGAAGAAGAAGAAGTGATGTGACGTCAGCGGCTTCATGCTTCATTTGTCTAATCCTCCCTCAGGGACTATTCCGGTGTGAACGCGATGTACTAGTTCCAACTAGGAAAAGTACTTGGTGTGAAAGCGCCGCTAATGTGCCCCGCCACACCTCCAAGCAGCCTGCGTCATTTAGATATCGGTAATGTTAAACAACAGTCAACATGCTTAAAATAAACGTAATACTTACAGGCATTCATTTCCTGTGCTCTGAGGAAATGACTGATATTATTGGTGAATTAATATTACCTGTAAATGTATTTTATCCAGCTGAACAAGGATAATTTGCTCCTCTCAAAAAGGGACTAACACCTCACTGACTTCTTCGTCGTTTTCCCTCAGTGTTTTTTACGTCGGCACTTCCTACAAAAGACAAATCGTAAATTCCTAATCCCTTTTTCCTGATAAAGAACTTATCTTTGTAACATTACATATCAGTAAACAGAGGAAGTCATCGTTAAAACCTGTGCTAAAAATGTAAGACTTACCACTGCAGTCCGTCAACGTTTGAGTGTTTCTCCAGTTTCATCCTCTTTTTGCAGAGTTTGCATTTCATTTTTCCTTGAAGCAATTCCTTTTTCATTAGCCATTCAATAAATATTTTCTTTTTTTTAAAAGTCTGTCTTCCGTCAATAAGACTGAGTACTTTGGTGTGCAGTGTCATGATAACCTAAAACCATAGACTACTGCGGCGTTACTACTGCGTTACTGCGGCCCGTCCACACTAAGTTCACTAACCCTAACACCCAAGATGTTCAAGATGTGCTGCTGCTGAGACAGACCGGAAGTGGAAGCACAGCGAACTCCGTGGAGCGCCCTAGCACCCTGATCCTCATTTCTTGTTCACACGATTCAAACCAATAGTTTTGATGTTTTGAATGAGGTATTTCATCTTTCTTGTTAAATTGACAAAGCACAGCTTCTGTATCTTCACTGATATACAATTAAAATATTAAAACCGAAATCGGGATCCGGCTGGAGCACTACGTAAGACACGCCCCTTCATAGCATTCAAGTGCTACGATTGGCCATGTCACGTGCATCTCGGCTAGTTATAAGACGTGAGTTCAACCCATAGACTGTATATAGAAATAGACGTAGGGTCCGTGACGTCACCCATAGGATTCTGCAGAGTTGCCGAGAAGCCCTTAGTAGGCGGAGTCGGCCACTAACGGCTCGACAGTGACGTCAGAGTTCAGCTCCAAATAAGGACAAAGAGGCGGAGCCGAGGCGGGACCTGCTGCCACTGAGCTGGAAGTTCCAGAGCTAGCTGAAGCTACCAAGCTAAGCTAACATGCTCCCCATCTGCACACTGCCGTCGCATTTTACGTTTCTAAGGTAAGCGGACATGAAACTATTCAGCAAAACTATAAATAATAATCTAAGTTATTGAGTTTTTAGCATAATACTTCAGAATCTTAAAATCCCTTAACGTTTGTATGCAATTGTGCTAAATTCAACACTGGAATCAAGCAAATATTAATATGTTTGCATGACATTAGTTATTTATATTTTGATATCACTTAATTACACGTTTAATACATTTAAGTCAAGCTAAGGTACATGTGATGGTAGCTAGTTAGTGCTCTTACCTGTGATGCCTCCTCAAAACAGCATAATAACCAGACTGTATCATTAAAACTAAGTACCAGTTCTAGATCCTTGACTTTAGACAAACAATTCAAAAGACAAAATGTATTTAAAGACCAATCTTTATTTGAATGTGCCTCTTAACCTGAGATATTAGTTATACAGTAATAGTATTGACAATCTAAAAAAACTAAGCAACTCAACAGTCAACTTTA
The DNA here is from genome assembly GCA_028583405.1 of Pogonophryne albipinna. Lineage (NCBI taxonomy): Eukaryota > Metazoa > Chordata > Actinopteri > Perciformes > Artedidraconidae > Pogonophryne > Pogonophryne albipinna. The sequence goes on along the minus strand of CM053254.1, from coordinate 36,923,835 downwards.
TATTTCTTATTGTCTAAAGCATTTATTATTTTCATTTTCCCCTCTCATATTCAGTGTGGACGGATTGAGACAGCATGGTGTCCAGAGAGCTGCAGAGACTTCAGGGAGAAACCTTCGTGTGATGGACGTCCTGTCTGTTGGTTTGGAGAGGACTGAGGGTCTTTCCTCAGTGAGGAGGACCAGGCCTGATGGAGGAGCCCATGCTGGGCAAAGCTGATACCAACTGCACAGGCCTAGTCTGTCACGTTATTTGACTAAATGTGTTTACTTATACATTTAATAGGTTTACACCTTCTGTCCATATGTGCTTTTTATTTAAAACTAGGGCTGTCAAACGATTAAAAAATTTAATCAGATTAATCACAGCTTAAAAATTAATTAATCATGATTAATCACCATTCGAACTATGTCCAAAATATGCCATTTCTTTATGTATATTGTTGTGGGAATGGAAAGATAAATGAAAGAAGGCGGATATATCCATTTAACATACAGTATGTATGTTTATTATAACATCTTTCTGTGTGTCAAAATGAAAGACAACCCACACACCTATCAATCATCAAACCGTGGGGTCTTAATTCATTACGTGTTGATTTCTATCAACGGGGGAGTACTTCAGGAAAGTCGACAGAGGGGGGGGGGGCGGCGGCGGCGGCGGCTAGTGCACTTCGTGACCACAGAGTGTGAACGTTGTGATCAGCTGTTTTAGCGCAGTTCTCCAGTGAAGGGGGGGGAGTCTCCCTCCGCAGCCGGTTGGCGTAGTTTTGGCACAATTCCGTTGTACAGACCGACGTTAACAGCAGCCCTGTCTGTGACACGGAGACCGACTCTGTCGTCCGGTGATCTAACCGCCTTCTGGAAAAGCTTCACAATTACGTCGGTACGCAAATGCGCTTTGTGACACAAGTTTCAGATTACGCACATAACCTGCGTACCAGTTATGTGCACCCCTATACTACAGCAAAAGTATTCTCCGTCGGGACTTCCTGCAACAACACCGACATTATCAAAGATGTTCTATTGAGAAGACGATCACTACGTGACAAAAGTTTTCAAAACCGTTTCTGGTCTTCGGTATTTCCAGACAAGTGGCTACTGAAATCAATCTTACTAACTGCTGTCTGTGCAATTTACTCCGCGCGAGTTGGCGGACTTTATTTAGCTTACTTTAACATCATTTTTCATGGTGGGGCTAAGCCATTTCTTGGTATGGGTGTAGCCTACCCCAGCCATACCGTGGCGCTGCCACTGGTGGGATGTATGGGGCGGGCCATTCTGCACATGCGTTAAATGCGTTAAATATTTTAACGCAATTAATTCAAAAAATTAATTACCGCCGTTAACGCGATAATTTTGACAGCACTATTTAAAACATGTTTGATTAACTTTTGGTTCACATTTCAATAAATTGTATTTGTATTTGCACTCCTTTCGTCCATTATTCTTACTGAAAATGTTAGATTACACATTCACATCTGACTGAAGATTGGCCCCATTTATTTGTGACGTTGCAAACTCTGCGGTACAAGGCACAAGTGATGTGAAGCTCATAAAGCGAGGCACATAGAAATAATCAGCTGATGGAGTGTAGATGTGGAAGTAGATGCATTCGATCAGCTGACTGTGTTTTCACAATACAAGTAGTTTCTTAGTGAATGTCCTGTACTGGTCTTAAAATCTCATAACATCAGCTTTTGTATTTGTATTTATTTATTTATAGAAGGACCATGCATACAAAAACATTAATCTCAGCAAAGAGAAGAGATGCAATATGCCAGATTATAGCTAATAGCTAGTTTCCATCTGTGGTCCTCAGACAGGTTCATAACAATCAATAAACAAATAATAACATTGCATGATCTCTATCAGTCAAACCATTTTAAAACCTGATTTAAAGAGCCTGTGACACGAGTTTCCCCCATCATCCAAACCCATCAATTTGAGTAAATATTGTCCCCTTGAAAACCGTTACTGAACTGATTTTGGATATTTGTACTTTGATAACCATTAATCTGCCCTTCAATGTTGACCATTTTCTGGATCTTCTCGGGGATTCTTCAAGTCCCGCCAAATTATGGGTGACGTCATTGCGCGCACAGCGCTCCAGCTGCACCGTTCAGGATCCCAGCATCTGCATGTAAACGCACGATGGTGCACACAGCAGCAAGCTCAGACAGCGATGACAGTTTAATTTTGAACGTGTCTGAGAGCTCATATAAGGCTGAAGGATCGGTTTATGTTGTATCTGTTAGAAGTTTAGGAATTAGGTGCGTCAATATGTGCGATCATACGGTCATGTAACCAGTGGTGGACTGGGACTAAAAATCATCCCGGGACTCTCGACCGGCCCACTTCGGTACCGCTAGTAAATTGTCAACAGGGGGAGTGGGGGGCGGCGGGTGCTGTAGGCTGGGGAAGGCTAAGCCTTCCCAAATATTTGTGTCACTGCATCCTGTAAGTGTTGCACGGCCAGATACGGCTGGAGAAGCTGACTCGGATAAGGAAATATATGATATATTATGATATTATATGATCGATGATCTGATTGATGATGTAATATGAATGATAAGTGCGACACGTCGGCGTCTTCTCTGCGGCAGTTTAAACTGTATTTCCTTTATCCTGTAATATAACTTGAGAGATTTAAACTCTGCACACTGAGTTGATCTCTTTTCTACAGACGCCGGAGGCGGGCAGCGTCAAGTAAAAAAAGTTATTTAGCCTTCCCAAACCTGAGCCTCACGCGCCGCCTATGGGGATGTACTAGTGACTTATCCGACCGGCCCACTTCGGTACCGGCCCATCGGGATTCGTCCCGATGGCCAGTCCGCCACTGCACCCAGCCCACGTAAACTGTCAACGGGGGGAGCCTCGCTGCGGGGAAACGGTGGACCTAGTGTCCCGATCGGAGTGGGAATAATAATAATAATAATAATCCGTGCCTTTTATCCATTAATTTCCCCAACATTGTGGTAAAAAAAAAACACACGTTTAATCCATGTTGGTGTACTACAACTACAAAAAGCATCGGTTTGTTTTCTCATCAGGAAATGCAGACCGGCTCAAACAAACGATTTTTAATCATCATTCTCACGATCATTTAATGTATCATATGTTCGCCGAATTGACATGAAAGCACTAATAAATGTAGTTTAATCCACTTGAGTTTACAACTACAAAAATAATCGATTTGTTTTTATATCACATCCTACGGGAGGAAATTCAGCAGCTCTCACTACCGATTTGTAATCCTAATTTAATCTTCATCTTCACCACGATCATTTATGTTTATGTTCGCCGAATTGACATGAAAGCACTGACAAATATGAATATACTGTAGTCAACTTCATTAAAACGTTATTAACGTGCCTAAACTCAGTAATTCACCATTTCTACGCATGACAACACACTTTGTCCGTGTTTCGCTCTCTCACCGCACAGTGAAGCGTTCCCGCATTGACGTCACTTCCGGCTTCCCCCAAAACTTCAAAATGAGTCGAAGGAATTTCCCCGCGATGTTCGAAATTATTGATATTTATCGGAACGGTATCGCATCTTCTTTTTTAAACTGACGGTTCGAGATGACTAGTAGCCCAATATTTCATTGCACAACAGTTGTTGGGATGCTGTCACAGGCTCTTTAAGTACAGCTCAATAAATTAATACATAGTACACTTGAAATACACTTACATGATCTCGGTCACTCAACTGGAAGAGTATTCCAGTGCTTGATGGCCGTAAACGAAAATGCTGATCGTCCAAAGGCAGTGCGCCTCAGAGGGATGGTTAGATCTGCATTTGATGAAGATCTGGAGTTTCTGCAACTCTGCTCACGGCGAAGCTGAAAAAAGCCCCTCAACGGTGGTGTTGTAGAATTGTGAATGATTCTGAATACCAATCGAACTCGGGAAAGTAGAACAAGACTATCAAAACTGAAAAGTTTGTATTTGGACAGTATATTGCAATGATGGTGTTTTAATGACTTTCTATCCATAACTTTTAAGGCTTGTTTATAAAGAACCTCAAGTGGTCTCATAGCAGTCTTAGTTGCTTGGGACCAGCAGGTTATACAGTAGTGAAAATGTGATAGTATCATGGCATGCAAAAAGGTTTTCAATGCTTCTATGGTTAATGAGTTCCTAATATGTTTACATTTGAAAATGTTATATTTCAGCTTTCTAGTCATGCTTCTAATATGGCTTTCAAAAGTCAAATTGGCATCCAAGATCACTCCCAAGTATTTGACCTCATTGACGTTTTCAATTATTTTACCATTCACACGAAGCTGTGGTTGTTTTTTTCTTATTCGTTAAATACATTGTCACTGTTTTTGTGTTTAAAGTAAGACACAAGTCATTTAACCATTGAGCAACTTTGTGCAGCAGCAACGAGAGCTTAGAGGCAACCTGTTCAGCATCTTCCCCATGAGTGTAAACCACCGTGTCGTCAGCATACATCTGGATGTCCACATCCTCACAAACAGATGGGAGATCATTAATATACAGTGGGGCAAAAAAGTATTTAGCCAGCCACCAATTGTGCAAGTTCTCCCACTTAAACGTTTGACCTCTGTCATTGCCAACAAAGGGCATATAACAAAGTATTGAGATGAACTTTTGTTATTGACCAAATACTTATTTTCCACCATAATTTGCAAATCAATTCTTTAAAAATCAGACAATGTGATTTTCTGGATTTTTTTTCCTCATTTTGTCTCTCATAGTTGAGGTATACCTAGGAAGAAAATTACAGGCCTCTCTCATCTTTTTAAGTGGGAGAACTTGCACAATTGGTGGCTGACTAAATATCGTTTTGCCCCACTTTATATGCTGAACAACAGCGGTCCAAGAATTGAGCCTTGTGGCACTCCGATTGAGCATGGCTTAGTTTCTGACAGTTTATCATTTATACAGACACATTGAGAACGACCAGCTAAATAAGACCTGAGCTATTGTATTGTGCTAACTGACAGGTTGAAATTGTTGAGTTTTGATAAAAGTTTGGTATGGTTTACTGTGTCAAATGCTTTTCGCAGGTCATGAAACACTGCTCCAACTATCTCTCCTTTGTCTAACTTAGCCTTGATTCCTTCCACTAAATAGCGGCATGCAGTCTCAGTAGAATAATTGGTCCTAAAACCAAACTGCATAGGCAAGGCCGGATTAGTACCTGCAGGGGCCCCTGGGCACTGAGCGCTCATGCCCCCCCCCCAACCTACGTACCAACAAGTAACACCACACCTACCCAATCCTACCAACATGACCAATATTTAGAATTTTCAGTCAATCTGGTATGTCAATCGAACACCTATTTGTCAAAAGCAGGGACGCAGCCACATAGTTCAAACAAAGTAGGTCTAGCCTTTTGCCCTTTTAGTCAAACATCACAAGACAAAATACAATGGATAAGATTCCAAGACAGTGTATGGCTCAGGAATACCTAGGTAATATCACTCAAAACCTCAGAGTAGCACCCCACTTAATGCCAACATGTGACTGGCTGGCTGTACACGTACACAAGGAGTTTTATTAGTTACAAACATTGAGAGTTACAAAAGTAAAATAAGTAGTGAAATGGTGTGGTTGCTCAACTAAGTGATCAGTATATGTGATGGAAGATAGTGTGTGTGTGTGTGTGTGTGTGTGTGTGTGTGTGTGTGTGTGTGTGTGTGTGTGTGTGTGTGTGTGTGTGTGTGTGTGTGTGTGTGTGTGTGTGTGTGTGTGTGTGTGTGTGTGTGTGTGTGTGTGTGTGTGTGTGTGTGTGAGAGGGAGAGGGAGAGAGAGTGAGCGTGTGTGAGAGAGAGAGTGAATGAATGAGTGTATGAGAGACAGTGGATCTTACCTTTTAGAAGTGTTTCTTCCTTGCCTTTCTCTTTGAAAAGTCTGTGATTAGGTCATCAAAATCCAGATCCCTCACAAGATCAGACTCGATGGCCATCAAAGAAAGGGCTGAAAGTCTCTTCTGAGCCATGGTTGTCCTAAATTCATTTTTGATGCGTTTAAGCTGTGAAAAGGACCTCTCACCCTCGCAGTTGGTTACAGGCAGTGTGAGAAAAATCCTGAGCGCAACAAAAACATTGGGGAATGTTGTCTGTAGTCCTTGTTTTAGCACCACCTGCAGTCTGTTTGCAGGAGTTTTAGCTGGCTCTGTGCTGACAAAAGCCCTAAACTGGATCAGCTCATCTCCTAATGATTTATCCAAGTCAGTAGGATATGATGAGGAGAGAATATTGGCCCGTCTGCGGAGATCAGTGTCATCACAGCACATCCAAAGTGATAATTTATGACTTTGTATGCATCCAGGCGTTTGCTAAGTCCTGAGAGCAACCTGTCAATAATTACATTGAATGTCTCAACCTGGAATTTTGTACTGCCAGTCAGTGCCACCTCGTGCTCCACTGTCTCGTCATCAAATACTCGTCTTTTACCAACACGGTGAGTCTCGTGCTGGTATGTCTGTGTCACGCCGGTGACGGCCCGGGCAGATGTCTCAAAGTCCGAAAATGTCCCTCGTAGTGATGCAACATAAGTGCGCAGCGATTCCAAAAGTCGCACAGCTGTCATTAGGTCAATGTCTTTCTTTTGCAAGCCAGTGCTCGTAAGCTTGAATTGGTGCAGTACAGTGTCCCAAAATATTGTCAGCAGAGCAGTCTCTAGTTTCCCAAGTTTACCACACAGCGCAGAGGCCTCTCGCCGTGTGTCCTGGCGCTCTTCGTCATCAGCCGCCAACATTTGTAAAGCCCCTCTTATTGCAGTGTAATTCTCACAAAGAGCTCTTGTGGAGTCTCCTCTGCAGCTCCATCTTGTACAGGAGAGAGATTTTAGCGTCAGTGTGATGTTTTCAGTGAACACTTTATTCCATCGGTGGGTAGAAGCAGAGCAAAAAGCATAAAGTGCTTGAAGTATATCAAAAAACTGGCTTGCTTCACGACAACTATTTTCAACACAGTTGACACCAACCAAATTCAAGGAGTGTGCTGCGCACGGAATGTAATGTATGAGTAGGTTGTTTTTCTTGAGATGAACTTGCAGACCATTATATTTTCCTGACATTTTGGATGCGTTGTCATAAGCCTGGCCACGGCAGTTTGAGAGATCCAGCCCCATATCAATGACCATCTTCATCACGCAGTCAGCCAGACTTGACCCAGTGTGACTGTGAATGGGTTCAAATCCAATAAATCTCTCAATGACTTTTCCTTTCTCACTCACAAATCGGAAAACGAAAGTTAATTGGTCGACGTGAGACATGTCAGGTGTAGAATCTACGATGACAGAGAAATACCTTGCTCGCTGTAGTTCTGTTGCTATTGCTTCCTTTGTTCTGTCACCCATCAAACCAATAAACTCCTCACAGATAGTTGATGACAAGTATGAAGTCCTACCACGTCCCTTCTGGCCAAACTTCTGCAAATGATCCTTTAAAAATGGATCAAACTGCGCGAGCAGCTCCAGGATTCCCAGGTAGTTCCCGTTATGTGCGGATCCTAAAAGTTCGTAATTTCCCCGGAAAGGAAGCCCCCTCTCACTCAAGAATTTAATCACCGCAACTACACGTCTCACTACATCCTTCCAGTACTGACTTTCTGTGTCTGTTTCAACAACAAGGTGGGGGGAGAGTCCTCTGCTGTCAGACTGAGTGATAACTACAGCTCAGGTGAGGTAAAGGACTCTCTGAGTGTTTAGAATCTAGATAGTTAACTTAGTCTAAGTTCTCAGTGGGTCTCAAACGGTTTGGTCACCATTTATGTAAACACATATTTCCATTTGAGGGGGGAGCGATTAGGTAAAATATGCATGAATAATACAAATAAAATGTTAACTAGGTGAAAAAAGGTAAGATAAACTTTTAAAACTTGTTGAGAGCTAAAACTAGTCTTTGCTGCTGCCTCAAAGAGGAGCAGGGGGAGAGGAGGGAGACAGGAGAGGCTGATTCAGGAGCACAGACACACTCACAACTATAAATGAACCAAAAACAAATAAATATATAAGTTTCAATGTTTTTTCATATTGGATATGGTATGTTATTGGCCATGTTCTTATGATTTTATGATTATTTAAATGTATACAGTTCTGTTTCATATGGGTGTAGTCTCTTTATTTCCCCCTCAAAATGCACCAGATTGATGCATTTAAGTCCAACATTTAAAAAAAAATCTTACGGGGGGAGCATGCCCCCGGACCCCCCTATAGGGTTTGAGGTCCACCCCCACTTAAAATATGTTCACATGAATAGGTTCCTAAATAGATTTGCACATTTTTTTAAATAATAACCCATGTCCATATGTTTATTATGGGGTAGTAGATTTAAACTAGGGCTATCACTATGGGCAGCAACGCTGTAAATATTGACAAATAAATCCAGCAAAATGGCACAAAAAACTGGTAGTGGCCAGGCTGGGAGTATAATTCCCGGCCTGACTTATTGTCCCAGTCCGGCCCTGACTGTGGCTGTGAGTGGATAAAAGTTTGCAGGCAAAACAATAAATTGCTCCGGTAGATGGAGAATAAATAATCCAATCGCGTTGAACGATTTCTCCATTGTGAAGCTGTCTGGTCAGCATATCATTGGTCAGTGAGCGTGTCCGGCCGCTAGCATCGGTCTCCCTCCGAGATGCTGGATACTTCGTTGCCCGATTATGAAAGTATGTAACCTCTTTCATCAAAGTCTCCTCCCGGACATTTCCAGCAATTAATCCCCATTGTGCAGGGTCCTGAGAGACACAGGAAACTTCCGATGAACTCGAACCTTCACCCTGCTCTGTGACGTCCTCGTCAGGCTCGTCTTCATCTTTATCTTCCTCTTCTACTCGCTGCTGCGTTAGCATGCTAGGTTCAAGGCTAACATTGCTCGCTAGCTCAACAACATCCTCCGTGACCGCCGCCAATGTTCCTTGTGGTTGTGCTGGCCTATTTCGTCACTTTTTGCTTTTTTGAAAAAGCTATTTATTGTTGGCACATTTTTTAATGCAGCCGCCACTCTCTCTTCTTTTTCTTTCTTTTCGCAGCCCCGCTGGGCGTTTGGCTACCGGCACCATCCATTTTTTCTGCTCATGTGACAAAATGTGACATGAGTGAGGGTGGGGCTGTGATTCGGCTATACACTGCCGCCGCGTAGTAATACATTTGAGCGCATACATAGTGAGACCAACAGTACAGAGACGGTTTCGAAAATATATTAATTTGACCCTATAGAAAAGCTGTGTTATTTATAGCGAAGAGTGAGTGTCATTTAAAACAATGTATGATGAGTGAGGTTGTGCCTGAAAAAAAAAAGTGACAAGATTTTTTCATCTTGTCACTGAGGGCCCTCTTTGCTCAAGGGCCCCTGGGCACTTGCCCAGGTTGCCAATATGGTTAATCCGGCCTTGTGCATAGGATGGAAGTAGTATTACCAATGCCCCTTTCGTCTCATTAGTATGCATAAAAAGTGACAGGTGACACGCCCCCAATTATGCAAATGAGCTACGTCCCGCCTCCCATTGTTCGAGACCCTTTGATGTGAGGGGGTGAGGTGTTATAACAGGTAGGTGTGAAAAGCCCCCCTGTGTAGTGCCTTTGTTGTCTAATTCTTTGATGTATTGATTAAGGCAGTCTCTTTGAAGTTATGTTGTCTGGTCCCTCACACCCCTTTGTAGTCTAATTCTTTGATGTGTTGATTAAGGTAGTCTCTTTGAAGTTATGTTGTCTGTCCCCTCACACCCCTTGGTTGTCTAATTCTTTGATGTGTTGATTAAGGCAGTCTCTTTGAAGTTATGTTGTCTGGCCCCTGTCCCCTCACACCCCATGGTAGTCTAATCCTTTGATATGAGTTGTTATAACAGGTAGGTGTGAAAAGCCCCCCTGTGTAGTGCCTTTGTTGTCTAATTCTTTGATGTGTTGATTAAGGCAGTCTCTTTGAAGTTATGCTGTCTGGTCCCCTCAGGGTTGTATAATCTAATTAGCCTTTGATGTTTTGCCCTTTGATGTGGTGTGTTATAAGCCTTTGATGTTAATCTAGGTGTCTCTTTGAAGTTATGCGTGAGACTGTCCAACCCCCTCCCAGCCCAGGCCTCTCCCCCCTTTCTCCACCCCCTTCCTTTTGGCTATGAGGCCCGCAGATAGTGGGGGGTGGAATTAGGTGAAAATAGAAATATGCTCAAACTAATTAAAAAGACAGTAATTTCCACTTACCAAGTCACCTTGCAAAAAAGAAAAATGGCCAAGAGACGCCTGTGACAACTTACCGCCATCCGTCCGGAGCGCCAGTCAAGAAACGAATGCCTCAGCTGTGCGGGAGTCAGACGCCTACAGCCAGAGATCTGTGCACAAACTTATCTCGTGCCCTCTTTTGGTCATGTGAGCGCGTTCATGTGTGCTGGAGGAGGGGCTCTGTGAGGAAGTGGCAGATTTTCGGTTGTGTACTTTTTCAAATACGTAAAGAGGGAAATAATAAAACAATTTAAAAAAACATGATCTTTGTCTTTTTTTATAATTACTTTACACCACTATAAGAATTTCCTGTATGCAACAAAAAAAGGTTTGACTGGTGAAAAAGACTCTCACTTTTACAGGGGGGCTTCGCCTCCCACTCAACATAACAAGTCCCTCCCTCCTCACCAAATCATTTAAAAGTAAGGGGGTGGAAATAGATGAAAAAAGAAATACGCTCAAACTAAATAACAAGCCAGTCATTTACACTCACCAAGCACCTTTTCAAAAAAAAAAAAAAATGGCCAAGAGACGCCTAGATATGGGTTTAATCAGCGAGACGCCTGTGACAACTTACCGCCATCTGTCCGGAGCACCAATCAAGAAACGAATGCAGTATCTGGGCCGGGTTCAGACGCCTCCAGCCGAGGAACTTCAAGAATGGACTCTGAAAAATTGCTATGTTTGGGGTTATGTATTCAACTATATGGCGAATGAACTGCATTTCTACAATCTGAAGAATGGAGAAACGTATGGACCCCGTAGTGTTAAAGCGACACTGACCTCAACAGATTGGGCTGTGTTAATTCTGGTGTCTTCCAGAGATCTCCACGCAACCACTGTATTGGAAGAAGTAGTGCATCAAGAAACCATAGTGGAACCAGCGGTGTACAAGATATTTGCAAAGAAAAGCAAAGAAACGCAGACAGCATGCGAGATCAAAGAAGAGTTTTCACCGCTGCCCCTCAATGTGAAGGAAGAAGAAGAAGGAGATATCCCCCCGCCGCCAGAAGTGAGAAGAGTCCTGACAAGCACCGTCTGGGAAACTAAAAGCGGACCATCGGGGCGATGGTATTACCGTGCAAGCCGTTTGGTGACGCTGGGGAAGGACCCCTCTGATGATTTTGTTTTGGAGTATTTCAACTATACATGTGGGGTTTTTCAGACATCCTTGCGGGTGCCTCTGACTGCTTGGCTGAAAATGATTGATGGAAAAGCTACAAAGCTTAAAGAACTTTTTAAACAGAGTCAGACATCGATAGACTGGTGGAACAGACTCTCACTTTTGCAGATGACTCCTCCTCCCACTCAGCATAACAAGTCACACCCTCCTCACCAGATCATTTAAAACTAAAGACCCCCTCAAAGAAAAGCATTGTGTTTTCTGCCTATGTAAAAGGTCTTACGAAAATCTGTTATCTCTGTATCAAGATGATGTGATCAAAAATGAATCTTGTGAAAAATACCAACGGTGTGAGAGACGTCATAAAGACACTCATTTTAACCACAGTGTTTGGTCTCTACAAATGTTTAAAGATTGTTACAAAATGTAAAAAATAAAAAAAAGGTATGGACACAAAATTAATTCAGGTAACTCTGTCTTTATTAGGAAAACAAAAATATAATACAAATGGTTTAAGGGGTAAAATGTAACCATCTTGGATTTAATATTCTAACAAAATACTTTATCTGAATACATTTTCTTTTAAACGCACTTTTTGAAATTATTTATTTATTATTTCAGTGGAACAATCCAGTTTTTTTGTTAACATCAACGCTTTTTTCTCTTTTCTTGTGTTACTAAGATACTTTTAGACACACTTTGGCGTATGCAACACTTACTGGTAGATTATGAAGTACTTTGTAAGGAATTTGGTTTTCTTTTAATGGCAGGGTTTTTTTTTTTGCTGTAAAAACACTTGTTCAGTTAAACAAGGTTTTTTTCTTTTCTGATAACCTTACATATTTTAGTTATTTTCTGCTACCAAGATACTTTAAGATACACCTTGATGTACGCAACACTTAACAAAGGGTATAATATGAAGTACTTGGTAAGGAATGGGGTTTTCTTTAAGGGTGCAAAACTTTAGAACTGGGTAAAATATTCATTAATTTGTAATGAATAGAGTTTCTTTTCTTTTGATTTTCAACATACTATTTTGTACACAATGACTTTTCCATATTTCTGACAAACTATACTTTTGACTTTTTCCGCAAAATCTTGACAAACTATTACTTATTCTTAAATTTGACCTATTGCTGCTTGGTTGGAAATGATAGATTAAAAAGCTACAACGCTTAAAGAACTTTTAAAAAAACGTTCAATTCTCCAGGTGACTCCTCCCCATTCAACGCAATAAGTCCCACCCTACACTCAGCAAATCATCTAAAACGAAGGACCCCACTAAGACGACCGTTGTAAACTAGCCATGGATCTGAGAAAAACCAAGACTCCCCCCGCGAGTTGCAGCCAGGAACAGACTCCTGGACTACCATCATCACCACCATTTTGGACACCCGAATCCTGCAATACTACTGCTGCTGATGTTACTCCTGGGGCCAAGACGTCTCTGTTTATGGACACAGTGAAATCGGTGTTGGTTGATATTGTGGAGAGGGTGATACACCGGTACAGAGAAGAAATCTGCAACGGGTGACGAGTCAGTCACCCCGGCCAGAGGCAACACGATTTTCTGAATGACATGTCCAATTTTTAATTCAGAAACAATTACAACGCGTTAATGAAAAGACTCTGGCTCACCGACTTCATTACTGAGATCGACCAGACTCTTATTGATAAAGACATTTTCACGGATGATTGGAGGATCCAAGGCGCTTCGGAGGCTTTTCTTCACAATCTCAAAAATTGCAGACGCCTCAAGGAGAGACTTGAAAAGATCCATGCCGAGTTGGATGGAGAAGAAGAAGACTATTAACCAGCAGTTGACTGAAGCCAGGGATTTTGTTAGATACATTGACTTTTTTTCTTTAAAGTAAAATAAAAAATGGGAAACTACTATGCAAAACGCTCTGTAAATAGTGATCATAATGTAGTCAATACCCTTTTAATAAGTGTGGTGATGGGGACGATTGAAAACAGAATGAGTAGTGACCCCCGTGTAAACAGAATGGCTGAAGTTTGCAAACTGGAAGACATTTTGGATATCGTTCGTTCTGGCAGTACTATTCCGGGTCATTGGGAAACGATTGTAAACGAGACATTTAAAGTGGTCCTGGAATCTTCATTTTCCGAAACATTCTGTAACATTACTGCAGAAATGAAACAAACATCAAAAGTGTATCATGTGCTCTCATTGTATGCTCTGTTTGTAGATGTAATGCATCTTTGTGTCGAAAACAGCATACACATGAATATTTTGACTGAAGTGAAAAAACTCCACCATGATATTTCCAGTAATATGGGGAATTCTAAGCTGGAGACGGTCCTGGGGATGTTACAATCAGTATAACTATTGATTTTTGTGTGTGAAAAAATAAAAATGTAAATAGGACATTTTTTAAAAATAAAAAAATTGTTTTTTACATTTAAAAACTGTTGTCTTCATTATAGCAAGGGGAGCGTGTCTGATACATGTGTATTACAGTCCTTCACATGCACTGTTGTCTTCATTATAACAAGGGGAGGATAACAGGGAAGATGTAGGATAAATGTGTATTGAAACGTGCGTATTATACACCCACAGAAACACAGAAACGCAGAAACACAGAAACACAGAAACGCAGAAACACAGACACACAGAAAACACTAGTATGGTTTTTGTGTTTTCAGTGTTTTCTGTGTGTCTGTACACACAAAGCACAAATCATTTAAAACAAACCCTGAATCAAATTTAGAGAGGACCATTAAGAATCAGATGCCTGACGAAATCTACTAAAACAGAGTACTTTCATGGTAGTGGTCAGCTTTTATACACAAAAGTGTATCTTTCAGTAACTTTTCTCGGAGAATTTAAGCATAAATCTGTCAAATGTTCAAAACAGCCTTCACTGAAATAGCCTCAAAATCACAAACTGCCATTAAGAGTCAGATTCTTAACGAAATCTACTGACACAAAGTACTTCATTATCTACTTTTCAGCTTTTAAACATAAAAGTGTATCTTTCAGTATCTTTTTGAGAGAATTAAGCATAAATCTGTCAAATGTTCAAAACTGCCTTGTTTCACTGAATTGGATAAATGTATCCAAAAATAGTGTCTCTTAAGGCGGATATAGTCCCCTGATAACTCCCGTTACATTCCTCCAGAGTCAGAAATAGTGTAAGTTAACTTTTGGAAGAACCAGAGAAAAGGGTGAAAATGGAGAAATTGTATCCGAAAATAGTGTCTCTTAAGGCGGGTAGAGTATGGGAATTGAACGATAAACCGATCACTGTAAATGAAACGCGGAGAGAAGCAGCAGTGCAAATCGTTAAGTCTATTACCTTGTATGCACTACGACACTAACTTGGCAAAATGTAATTTTTTTTTTTTTTTATGAAAATGGGTTGAATGTTGTGTTTTCAATTAAACAACCATTACAAAATGAAAATGAGTTTGTTTTTTTTGCTTTCATATATAGTAATAGTATTGTAAACGAAACATTTAAAGTGTATCATGTGCTCTCATTGTATGCTCTGTTTTTGACACAAAGATGCATTACATCTAAAAAAAAAAAAACAGAGCATACAATGAGAGCACATGATACACTTTAAATGTTTCGTTTACAATACTATTACTATATATGAAAGCAAAAAAAATAAAACACATTTTTCATTTTGTAATGGTTGTTTAATTGAAAACACAACATTCAACACATTTTCATGAAAAACACATTACATTTTACCAAGTTAGTGTCGTAGTGCATACAAGATAATAGACTTAACGATTTGCACTGCTGCTTCTCTCCGCGTTTCATTTACAGTGATCGGTTTATCGTTCAATTCCCATACTCTACCCGCCTTAAGAGACACTATTTTCGGATACAATTTCTCCATTTTCACCCCTTTCCTCTGGTTCTCCCAAAAAGATAACGTAGAGACTTTTTCTGACTCTGGATGAATGTAAGGGGAGTTGTCAGGGGACTCTACCTGCCTTAAGAGACACTATTTTCGGATATATTTTATCCATTTTCACCCTTTTCTCTGGTTCTTCCAAAAGTTAACTTACACTATTTCTGACTCTGGAGGAATGTAACGGGAGTTATCAGGGGAATATATCCGCCTTAAGAGACACTATTTTCGGATACAATTATCCAATTCAGTGAAACAAGGCAGTTTTGAACATTTGACAGATTTATGCTTAATTCTCTCAAAAAGATACTGAAAGATACACTTTTATGTTTAAAAGCTGACCACTACCATGAGATTTCGTCAAGCATCTGACTCTTAATGGCAGTTTGTCATTTTGAGGCTATTTCAGTGAAACAAGGCTGTTTTGAACATTTGACAGATTTATGCTTAATTCTCTCAAAAAGTTACCGAAAGATACACTTTTCTTTTTTAAAAGCTGAAAAAGTAGATAATGAAGTACTTTGTGTCAGTAGATTTCGTTAAGAATCTGACTCTTAATGGCAGTTTGTGATTTTGAGGCTATTTCAGTGAAGGCTGTTTTGAACATTTGACAGATTTATGCTTAATTCTCTCAGAAAATTACCGAAAGATACACTTTTGTATTTAAAAAGCTGACCACTACCATGAAAGTACTGGAGACTGCCCCTGTCTTGTCACATAGATTATACTATCTGTGTCGTAGTAGAAAACTCTGTGCTGTAATTTCTCCAATTCACTGTATAGTTTCAGCCAGTTTGTGATTTTGACGCCATTTCAGTGAAACAAGGCTGTTTTGAACATTTGACAGATTTAAGCTTAAATTCTCTGAGAAAAGTTACTGAAAGATACACTTTGTGTATAAAAAGCTGAAAAGTAGATAATGAAGTACTCTGTGTCGGTAGATTTCGTTAGGATTCTGACTCTTAATGGCAGTTTGTCATTTTGAGGCTATTTCAGTGAAGGCAGTTTTGAACATTTGACAGATTTATGCTTAATTCTCTCAAAAAGTTACCAAAAGATACACTTTTCTTTTTTAAAAGCTGAAAAGTAGATAATGAAGTACTTTGTGTCAGTAGATTTTGTTAAGAATCTGATTCTTAATGGCAGTTTATGATTTTGAGGCTATTTCAGTGAAGGCTGTTTTGAACATTTGACAGATTTATGCTTAAATTCTCTGAGAAAATTACTGAAAGATACACTTTTGTGTATAAAAGCTGACCACTACCATGAAAGTACTCTGTTTTAGTAGATTTCGTCAAGCATCTGACTCTTAATGGTCCTCTCTAAATTTGATTCAGGGTTTGTTTTAAATGATTTGTGCTTTGTGTGTACAGACACACAGAAAACACTGAAAACACAAAAACCATACTAGTGTTTTCTGTGTGTCTGTGTTTCTGCGTTTCTGTGTTTCTGTGTTTCTGCGTTTCTGTGTTTCTGTGGGTGTATAATACGCACGTTTCAATACACATTTATCCTACATCTTCCCTGTTATCCTCCCCTTGTTATAATGAAGACAACAGTGCATGTGAAGGACTGTAATACACATGTATCGGACACGCTCCCCTTGCTATAATGAAGACAACAGTTTTTAAATGTAAAAAAAACACTTTTTTTATTTTTTTAAAATGTCCTATTTACATTTTATTTTTTTCACACACAAAAATCAATAGTTATACTGATTGTAACATCCCCAGGACCGTCTCCAGCTTAGAATTCCCCATATTACTGGAAATATCATGGTGGAGTTTTTTCACTTCAGTCAAAATATTCATGTGCATGCTGTTTTCGACACAAAGATGCATTACATCTACAAACAGAGCATACAATGAGAGCACATGATACACTTTTGATGTTTGTTCCATTTCTGCGGTAATGTTACAGAATGTTTCGGAAAATGAAGATTCCAGGACCACTTTAAATGTCTCGTTTACAATCGTTTCCCAATGACCCGGAATAGTACTGCCAGAACGAACGATATCCAAAATGTCTTCCAGTTTATAAACTTCAGCCATTCTGTTTACACGGGGGTCACTACTCATTCTGTTTTCAATCGTCCCCATCACCACACTTATTAAAAGGATGTTGACTACATTATGATCACTATTTACAGAGCGTTTTTCATAGTAGTTTCCCATTTTTTATTTTACTTTAAAGAAAAAAAGTCAATGTATCTAACAAAATCCCTGGCTTCAGTCAACTGCTGGTTAATAGTCTTCTCCTTCTCCATCCAACTCGGCATGGATCTTTTCAAGTCTCTCCTTGAGGCGTCTGCAATTTTTGAGATTGTGAAGAAAAGCCTCCGAAGCGCCTTGGATCCTCCAATCATCCGTGAAAATGTCTTTATCAATAAGAGTCTGGTCGATCTCAGTAATGAAGTCGGTGAGCCAGAGTCTTTTCATTAACGCGTTGTAATTGTTTCTGAAGTAAAAATCGGACATGTCATTCAGAAAATCGTGTTGCCTCTGGCCGGGGTGACTGACTCGGCACCCGTTGCAGATTTCTTCTCTGTACCGGTGTATCACCCTCTCCACAATATCAACCAACACCGATTTCACTGTGTCCACAAACCCCAGGAGTAACATCAGCAGCCGTTTCGGGTGTCCAAAATGGTGGTGATGATGGTAGTCCAGGAGTCTGTTCCTGGCTGCAACTCGCGGCCGGAGTCTTGGTTTTTCTCAGATCCATGGCTAGTTTACAACGGTCGTCTTAGTGGGGTCCTTCATTTTAGATGATTTGCTGAGTGGAGGGTGGGACTTATTACGTTGAATGGGGAGGAGTCATCTGGAGAATTGAACGTTTTTTTAAGAGTTCTTTAAGCGTTGTAGCTTTTTCATCTATCATTTCCAACCAAGCAGCAATAGGTCAAATTTAAGAATAAGTAATAGTTTGTCAAGATTTTGCGGAAAAAGTCAAAAGTATAGTTTGTCAGAAATATGGAAAAGTCATTGTGTACAAAATAGTATGTTGAAAATCAAAAGAAAAGAAACTCTATTCATTACAAATTAATTAATATTTTACCCAGTTCTAAAGTTTTGCACCCTTAAAGAAAACCCCATTCCTTACCAAGTACTTCATATTATACCCTTTGTTAAGTGTTGCGTACATCAAGGTGTATCTTAAAGTATCTTGGTAGCAGAAAATAAACTAAAATATGTAAGGTTATCAGAAAAGAAAAAAACCTTGTTTAACTGAACAAGTGTTTTTACAGCAAAAAAAAACCCTGCCATTAAAAGAAAACCAAATTCCTTACAAAGTACTTCATAATCTACCAGTTGTTAAGTGTTGCATACGCCAAAGTGTGTCTAAAAGTATCTTAGTAACACAAGAAAAGAGAAAAAAGCGTTTTGAAAAACTGGATTGTTCCACTGAAATAATAAATAAATAATTTCAAAAAAGTGCGTTTAAAAGAAAATGTATTCAGATAAAGAATTTTGTTAGAATATTAAGTCCAAGATGGTTACATTTTACCCCTTAAACCATTTGTATTATATTTTTGTTTTCCTAATAAAGATAGAGTCACCTGAATTAATTTTGTCTCCATACCTTTTTTTATTTTTTACATTTTGTAACACTCTTTAAACATTTGTAGAGACCAAACACTGTGGTTAAAATGAGTGTCTTTATGACGTCTCTCACACCGTTGGTATTTTTCACAAGATTCATTTTTAAACACATCATCTTGATACAGAGATAAAACATTTTCGTAAGACCTTTTACATAGGCAGAAAACACAATGCTTTTCTTTGAGGGGGTCTTTAGTTTTAAATGATCTGGTGAGGAGGGTGTGACTTGTTATGTTGAGTGGGAGGCGGAGTCCTCTGCAAAAGTGAGTCTTTTTCACCTGTATAATGTCTATCGATGTCTGACTCTGTTTAAAAAGTTCTTTAAGCTTTGTAGCTTTTCCATCAATCATTTTCAGCCAAGCAGTCAGAGGCACCCGCAAGGATGTCTGAAAAACCCTGCATGTAGAGTTGAAATACTCCAAAACAAAATCATCAGAGGGGTCCTTCCCCAGCGTCACCAAACGGCTTGCACGGTAATACCATCGCCCCGATGGTCCGCTTTTAGTTTCCCAGACGGTGCTTGTCAGGACTCTTCTCACTTCTGGCGGCGGGGGGATATCTCCTTCTTCTTCTTCCTTCACATTGAGGGGCAGCGGTGAAAACTCTTCTTTGATCTCGCATGCTGTCTGCGTTTCTTTGCTTTTCTTTGCAAATATCTTGTACACCGCTGGTTCCACTATGGTTTCTTGATGCACTACTTCTTCCGATACAGTGGTTGCGTGGAGATCTCTGGAAGACACCAGAGTTAACACAGCCCAATCTGTTGGGGTCAGTGTCGCTTTAACACTACGGGGTCCATACGTTTCTCCATTCTTCAGATTGTAGAAATGCAGTTCATTCGCCATATAGTTGAATACATAACCCCAAACATCGCCATTTTTCAGAGTCCATTCTTCATGAAGTTCCTTGGCTGGAGGCGTCTGAACCCGGCCCAGATACTGCATTCGTTTCTTGATTGGTGCTCCGGACAGATGGCGGTAAGTTGTCACAGGCGTCTCGCTGATTAAACCCATATCTAGGCGTCTCTTGGCCATTTTTTTTTTTTTTTAAAAGGTGACTTGGTGAGTGTAAATGACTGGCTTGTTATTTAGTTTGAGCGTATTTCTTTTTTCATCTATTTCCACCCCCTTACTTTTAAATGATCTGGTGAGGAGGGCGGGACTTGTTATGTTGAGTGGGAGGCGGAGCCCCCCTATAAAAGTGAGAGTCTTTTTCACCAGTCAAACCTTTTTTTGTTGCATACAGGAAATTCTTATAGTGGTGTAAAGTAATTATAAAAAAAGACAAAGATCATGTTTTTTTAAATTGTTTTATTATTTCCCTCTTTACGTATTTGAAAAAGTACACAACCAAAAATCTGCCACTTCCTCACAGAGCCCCTCCTCCAGCACACATGAACGCGCTCACATGACCAAAAGAGGGCACGAGATAAGTTTGTGCACAGATCTCTGGCTGTAGGCGTCTGACTCCCGCACAGCTGAGGCATTCGTTTCTTGACTGGCGCTCCGGACGGATGGCGGTAAGTTGTCACAGGCGTCTCTTGGCCATTTTTCTTTTTTGCAAGGTGACTTGGTAAGTGGAAATTACTGTCTTTTTAATTAGTTTGAGCATATTTCTATTTTCACCTAATTCCACCCCCCACTATCTGCGGGCCTCATAGCCAAAAGGAAGGGGGTGGAGAAAGGGGGGAGAGGCCTGGGCTGGGAGGGGGTTGGACAGTCTCACGCATAACTTCAAAGAGACACCTAGATTAACATCAAAGGCTTATAACACACCACATCAAAGGGCAAAACATCAAAGGCTAATTAGATTATACAACCCTGAGGGGACCAGACAGCATAACTTCAAAGAGACTGCCTTAATCAACACATCAAAGAATTAGACAACAAAGGCACTACACAGGGGGGCTTTTCACACCTACCTGTTATAGGTTTGCATAATTGGGGGCGTGTCATCTGTCACTTTTTATGCATACTAATGAGACGAAGGGGCATTGGTAATACTACTGATGGAGTAGGTTGTTGTAGCTCAGGTGTGACACCAGCTGCTCCGTGACTACTTTTTCAACTACTTTGGACACAACGGGTAGAATGCTGATGGGTCTATAGTTGCCTACTTCTTTCTTGTCGCCACATTTAAAAATTGGTGTTACAATAGCAGTTTTAAGAGCTGATGGAGATGTATTATCTTTTAATGATTGATTTGTAATATAGGTGATAGAGCTAGCTAAGTCCTTTTTATGTTTTTTTTTATAAATACTGTGTCTAGTCCCCAGTGATCTTTAGCCTTAGAATTTGATAAGGTGGAAATTATTTTATTCACTTTAGTCTCATTTGTACAGTTGAGTTTGAGCACTTTTGTATCATCAGCTAATGCAAGAAGCGATTCTGTTACATTGAAACTGTGGGCCAATTCTGAAACAGACTCAATAAAGAAAGTATTAAAATTGTTGGCCACGGCTAGGCTATCCTGTTGTAGGGTTCCGTTTATCATAAGCTCAGTATTATAATTTTTTGAGTGATCTTTTCCAATAAGTTTGTCAATGGTTTTCCATCGTTTTTGAGAATTCCCCTTTGCCTGTCGAATAGTATCTAAAAAGTAATTTGCCCTTGCCTTTCTTAATTGAACTGTAACTTTATTTCTAAGACTTTTGTATATTAAGCGATCTGTTTCTAGTCCTGATTTTAAAGATTTCTTTAGAGCTACATCCCTGTTTTTCATTAATTCCCATAGAGCAGTGTTAAACCATGGTAACAGTTGTTTGCCAATACGCTTTTGAGGGATTGTTTTTGTATATTTAGCTACGGTTTGTTTTAAGGTATGTTTCAAATTATCACAGGCCCCCTCACAATTTTCACAATATGTCAAATCAAACCAGTCAGTTTGCGTTATTTCATTCTCCAGAATTCCCATGTCCCGCTTTGGGATGTACGAGATATATTTTTTACCCTTTGTTATATTGTGATTTTTGTAACGCAGCTTGGATAGCTTCCTGGCAACTAGAGTAAGGTTATGATCGGACATGCCAGTAACAAGATTGTATGTTTTTGAGACGCGATCCTCTTTGTTCGTTAAAATGAAATCCAACAATGTTTGTGATGATTTAGTAATTCTTGTTGCATTTTTAATTAATTGACTCATTTGAAATCTATCACTAATATCCTTTAATTTCTTCATGCCTTTTTTGTCTAACCAGTTAATATTAAAATCACCCATTAAGATTGTTTCTTTACCATTACACTGTTTGAGAATACTAGTTAAATTATCATAAAAAACACTCATTGTGTGAATTGTATCATAAAGCTCCCCTTGGACTCGAGGAGCAGGCACCGGTGTGTCGTTGATACGAAGCCTGGGTCTGCAGGTCAGATTCGGGGTCTCTCCGGAAAACGCACAGCTCTGCGTGGCTCGGGTCCAGCTGATTGAAGGGTCGCCAATCACAGCCGCAGCTCCACAACCGCAAGACGCCACCCCAGTCATCAGATGCGGTGTCTCTCCGGACAACGCACAGCTCTGCGCGGCTCGGGTCCAGCCGATCGAAGGGTCGCCAATCACAGCCGCAGCTCCACAACCGCATGACGCCACCCCGGTCATCGCCACGGAAACCAAGCGAGGAACAAAGTGCTTCGCGCCCGCCACTTGTTCACAGTGTATGAACGAAAGTGGAGCACCGTCGGTATGCGTCTGCTGAACATGACCAGGGCCCGGGTTTAGATGTATATCCCCGCTCAGAATCAGCATGACGCAGCAAAATCCAGCGAACCCTCCGTTTCCAGACATCAAGGTCCTGTTTCTATTGTGACCCGACTTGGGAAACTGAGCCACAGCCTGCCCGCTTTTGAGAATTGTGGAGTATATAATATATTGGCTCCATGAGTCGAGGAGGCCAGGCGGCTTCCCTGCACTCTCAGCACAGCATACCGAGCGCACAGAGGCCGCAAACCAGGCGCTACACATAGGTAAGAGAGCAATCATCAGTATGTTTGTTATTAGAAGTCCAATATACATCGGATCACATTTCCTTCTTACACCAGCCGACTGTGATGATTTGTGTATTCCTGCTTTACTTGGTCGATGGTCGTGAAGTTTCCTAGTGTGTTTTGTTTGGAAAGGTGGAAGAACAGCACCTGCCAGGCTGTGATCCACATCCGCCATTCCTGCCAGCAAAAATCCCATCATGTCCTGATGCATGTCCAGTCAGCACTGTTCACCTTTTAATGTTCCTCTTGGATGTTCTTCTTGACCCTCAGAGAAGGAGAAAATGTTGAGTCGTGTCATTCAGGCATGTCCTTTCCTAACAAAAATTACAGGAAACATAAAACATATTATTGCAGAACAAGTGTGTTATTTATGAAAGAGGTGTGTTTGTGTGTTTAGGGGCTGTAGATATAATTATTTTGTATTTGTAATGATTTTTTTTATTTCAACAGTGAGCTACAAAGACAATCAGATTATGAATGAACAGTATGAAATTCATCAACATTGAAATATATGTTATTATCAAAATAATATTTAACTGTTATCAAAACGTAGTGCAACTGTAGAAGCTTGCTCTGTTGTCTCACTGAAAGAATCACTTTTACCACGTTTTTTACAGACAATATTGAGAGATAAATAGTAGCAGTTCTCACTATGTGTTAAATATCTTTGCCTTCAATACATTAAATTAGAAAGCTGACAAAGTCATATTGCTAAATATCTAAATGTAACTTTTTGCATGGAAAAAAACACCCTCAACTTAACTGATGTGTAGGTGGTCTAGTATTTAGTATTGTGTAATGGAATGTATATCAGTGTATTAAAGTCAATACATCATTTATTTATTATTATTGTGTGTGTGTGTGTCCCCGCATCTGTAGCCTGTTATTGTCTCATTATACCGCACTGTCAATGAATCAAAGTAAATATATAAGTGGTCATGAACACATCTGTCCATCAGACAGAGGGCTGCTGTGCCTCCTGTCATCATTAATGGACGTCTCTTTAAAATGACCGCTCAGAGGAGAGGAGTTCTCATTTCTCTAACCGCCTGCTGCTTCCCCTCCTCTCTCCTCGGTTCCCCTCCTCCAACCCTGTCTCCTAAAAATTACGTTCCTACAGAACTAAACTGCATTCTCAATTACGTTTAGCAAGAAACGTATTTCCTCCCACGTTACGTTTCTTATGAACGTATCTTAAATACGTTTATTTTCTACATATCTTTGCCATTTATTGTCTTGATTATAATAATGTCATAGTAGTAGTATAATAATAATATAATAGATAGTAATAATAGTATAATAGTCATTTATAAGCACACATTTGAAATCGACAATCGGGCTCGATATATGGTTAAATTAAAATCAGTAGGCGAGGCTGTAATTTCGCCAGCTGTTACTCTCATGAGCGAGGCAGAAAATAATAGTTTTAACATGCCAAAAAGCTGCTGTGTCGTTTATTGCACCTCAAACATTAAAACAAATCCAGAGTTACTTGTTTCTGTACTTCCTCTAAGAAGAAAGGACAGTAACAGAAGATCTCTGTGCCTTCAGGCTTGATCCCCGTTCAAATGACAGCGTTGGTTTCCCCAAAAGTGGACGGGGCTGTAAAGTGACGTAGATTTTACTCTCATCTATTATTCAAAACCATTCTATTTATTCTAACGTAAATTACATGCCAGTGTTTTATCTTTTTATTTATTTGTTTTTATTTTAAATCGTATAATGTCAGACTTTTTTCCCATCTGTGAGGAAAAGAAATGGGGCTTCGAGCCTCAAAATACTGAAATCTGTATTTTTTTAAATCTTTTTTTCCTTCTAATTTGTTATTCTTTTCTAAATAACACACTGTTATTTACTCAACAATAACACACAATTATCCTTGTTTTTATTTATTCGTTTAATTCTATAATCTTGGGCTTTTTAGCTTTTTAGCATGCTTTTTAGCCGTAAATAAAGTCACCGGAAACAGACGGGACATTTCGAGCGATACACACCACAAACCCACTGAACTGATTACCCAAGATCCTCAGCTTGAAGCTCGTTGATTGGATGTTTTAGCCGCAATGCACGCTGGGATGTGGTGTTAATGCGAAATGAAATCCGAAAAAAAATCAGAGTTTAGGATGGCCGAAGACACTACACTACCCATAATCCCCAGCTATCGTTTGGGACTACAGTCCCGTTGACAAACCCTGTGATGAATCTTCAAGCTCTGGGATTGGATGTTGGAGTGGCAGTGCGTCAAGGTTACGCCGAGCGTCAAGCTCTTTGAAATGGAACGAAACCACGGCAGACTATTCAAAACTGAACTCGAACGCCCCCCGAGAACTACACATGCTGGCTATTGTGTTTCGCAACATGTTCTCTATGGCACGTCTCTACTGGGAATTGTAGTTTTAAAATACGTTTTCGTTTTTCCCAAAATTAGAAGTTGACAGTATTAAACTGTGAACAGCCCTGGAGGTTTAGGCGATAGGAAACAAATTGGTGTGTACAAATGTAAAACATATAATTAATAAATGGGTGAAAATCGCTTGTGTCCATAATGGGCAGCATTAATATATACCCACATGACAGCTCATTGTTACTTTGTAATTCTACTCCACTACAATTCAGAGGTTAACCTGGTATTTTTACTCCACTACATTTATTTGAGTTACTTTGCAGATTCTGATTAATGATGTGAAATATAAACAACCCTTAAATCAGACTTTAGTTACACCTGAGTAAAATTCAGGGAAGGTGATTGTCAAGTGCCAACAATCAGGAGAGATATTTGATAGTTGGTGCTTGAGAAGACTAAACATTTATCTGCAGATCTCTATACAGTATATTCATTACTCGTTATCAGTGTTGGGTGTAACGCGTTACAAAAGTAACGGAGTTACAGTAATATATTACTTTTTGCGGTAACGAAGTAATGTAACGCATTACTAATGAAATGTGGGTAATATATTACCCGTTACAATGCTCAGAAACGCAGTTATAACACATTTTAACCCGAAATGAAATGGTGTTTTGTTTTTTAAGAATGTACTAACATTGCGAGACATTCCGACACCAGACAAATTGTGCGGGTAGATTAGTAAACCTGGTGTTTACCCTTCAGGCTTCGCGTCGGGATCTTCGGGGCAGTTGAATGTTATTCACCCTCTATTAAAAAAACAAATTAATAATAATAATAATAGATTTAATTTGTTAGCGTTTTTACAGGTGCTCAAAGACGCTTTACAGATATAGTGAAGAGAAAATAAAATAAAATAAAGGAACAACAAATAAATATATAGTTAAAGTTAAAGTCAAATAATACAAAAACAATCACACATTAAAAGCCAGATTGAAGAGGTGAGTTTTTGTAAGTTTTTTGAAGGTGGTGAGGTCAGTGCAGTCTCTGATGGGTTGGGGGAGTGCGTTCCAGAGGGAGGGGGCAGCGACGGAGAAGGCTCTGTCCCCCCAGGTCCGGTGATTGGTGCGGGTGGGGATGGATAGGAGGTTGGCTTCTGATGAGCGGAGGCAGCGGGAAGGGGTGTGGTGTTGCAGCAGGTCTGTGAGGTAGGGGGGGCCTGATTGTTGAGGGCTTTGTAAGTAATCAGGAGGACTTTGAAGTCGATTATTTGACGGACGGGGAGGTGTGGGTGAGGAGGCGGGCAGCAGAGTTCTGGATATGTTGGAGTATATTGAGGAGGTTGGATGGTATGCCATAGAGGATGCTATTGCAGTAGTCGAGTCGTGAAGTGATGAATGCATGAATCAGGGTTTCAGCAGCAGAGGAGGAGAGTGATGGGCGGAGACGGGCAATGTTTTTGAGGTGGAAAAAGGCGGTCCTGGTGATGTGATTGATGTGGTGGTTGAATTTGAGCTGACTGTCGAAGATGACTCCGAGGTTGCGGATGTGAGTGGGGGGAGGGGATAGAGTGTGGCTGTCAATGGTGAAGTTGAAATTCTGGATGTCTTTGGTACGGGATGGGGGGCCGATGATGATGATGTCTGATTTGGCACTGTTCAGTTGGAGATAGTTTGTTTGCATCCATGCTTTTATTTCTGAGAGACAGTTGGTGAGAGTGGAGTGTGTTGTGGGGGTGATGGTTTTTGTTGAGATATAAAGTTGGATGTCATCGGCGTAGCAGTGAAATTGAAGATTGTGGCGACGAATTATTTTGCCAAGGGGGAGCATGTAGAGGATGAAGACGAGGGGGCCAAGCACCGAACCCTGGGGGACGCCTTGGGACAGAGGAGCAGTGGAGGAGGTGCAGTTGTTGATGTTGATAAACTGATGTCTGTCGGTGAGGTTCCTACCTCACCGACAGACATCACAGAGTGCAGTGTCGGTGATGTTGAGTGATGATTCGAGGAGGGACAGCAGGATGGTGTGGTCGATGGTGTCGAATGCTGCGGTGAGGTCGAGGAGGATGAGGATGTTCAGGTTGCCGGAGTCAGAGGAGAGGAGGAGGTCGTTTGTGATTTTGAGAAGAGCTGTTTCGGTGCTGTGTTTTGATCGGAAACCAGATTGAAATGGCTCAAAGAGGTCATTGGAGCTGAGGTGGGCTTTAAGTTGTGAGGCAACGACACGTTCAAGTATTTTGTGACAGAAAGGGGAGATTTGAGATGGGCCGGAAGTTGGACATGATGTCAGGTGTGAGTCCAGGTCTTTTGAGAATGGGTGTGACAGCAGCCAGTTTGAGAGAGGGGGGAACTGATACATATCTGAGGGAGGAGTTAATGATGGTGGCGATGAGTTGGGAGATGGCAGGGAGGCTCTCTTTAACACATTTGGAGGGCATTGGGTCAAGTGTGCAGGTGGAATTAATTCCAGTCATGAAGTGGGACAGTTGCATGGGGGTCACAGGGGAGAAGTGGGACCGGGGCTGTGAGGTGAAGGGTGCTGATGAGGGTGTCAGATTGCTGTAAATGTTGCTGATTTTGGTTTGGAAAAACGAGAGGAAGGAGTTGCACTGTTCGGTGGTGAAGGATGAGATGGCGTTGTCACAGGGTTTGAGAAGTTTGCTGATGGTGGAGAACAGACGCTTGGGGTTGGTGGAGCCAGACTGAATGAGTTGTGAGTAGTAATTAGACCGGGCTGCTTTGAGTGCATTACTGTACTGCTGGAGATAGTCTTTGTAGATTTGAAGATGGACTGTTAGTGTGGTTTTCTTGTGTTGGCGTTCAAGTTGACGTTTCCTTGATTTCATTTGGCGGAGTTCGGGGGTATACCAGGGGGCGGAGTGTATGAAAGAGACATTTTTTGTTTTTGTGGGGGCCAGTTCATTGAGACAGAAGGAGAGGGTGCTGTTATAATAGTCCACAAGTTCAGATGGGTTTTCAGAAAGTGGGGGGGGGGGGGAGACAGACATCTTGCAGGTAATGGAGGCAGTGATTGCTGAAGATGAGATGGATTTGAGATTTCTGTAGGTTATTGTGCGTTTTTGCTTTTGGGCGGGGATGGTGATGTTGATATCCATGATGATGGCCAGGTGATCAGAGATGTGGAGATTGAGGCTGGACAGATGATGGATGGTGAGACCAGTGGAGCAGACCAAGTCCAGGATGTGACCACGGCTGTGTGTTGGGAAGTTGATGTGTTGAGAGAAGTTGCAGCAGTGAAGGGTTTCCTTAAATTCAGAGGCATATTTGCAGGTCGGGTCGTCAACATGAATGTTAAAATCACCTAAGAGGAGAACAGATGGGGATATGGCAGAAAGCTGAGTGAGAATGTCGGAGAGAAAGGAGGGGTTTGGCTTCGGGGGACGGTATATGATGGCTGTGACCAGGGGAGTGGGACCAGAGAGTTTGAAGATCAGGTGTTCAAATGAAGAAACATCAGGGATGGGGATTATGGTAGCTTTTATTTCCTTTCTGATAATAGCAGCTATACCACCACCCTGCCGTTGGGCGAGGTTTGTCAATGTATGTGAATCCTGCTGGGGTGATTTGATTTAAAGAAAAATAGTCCAGGGGTTTTTGCCATGACAAATTGTGTCAGGTGCGCGTGACCTGCTCCACTGCGCGTGCATCATTTCCAAAATGCTTCCACAGCAGTGACACACATCTGTGGATAATCATTTATACGAAAATGGTTAAAGCAACCATCACTAAACGCCAGCAACACTGCATCTACTGCAGACAGTAGCAACAGGTCAGATGGGGACATCACGTTACCCTCCGTTGTGGACACTAGCTTACTCCCGCCTGACTCGCCGCCCTCGCCCCCGGAGCAGCAGTCTTCGTCGCCCGAAACTACGCCGCCCCTCTGCGGCCCGCAGGTGCCAGGATGCCACGGCAAAACAGAGTCTGCCCAGGTATATCTAAACAAGTACCCGCCTGTACAGTGGGGTTAGGCGGTAATTTTGCAGCTTGTGGTATAAAAATAGACAAGGGCTAGAATATTCATGTGAAAATAGTGCCATATTCTGCCATGCCTGTAGAAATGTTGGGTCAAACATAATGCATACAATAGCACAGATGCCTTCACCACGAATGGCTACAAAACTATCTCATATCCAGAGATGGGGTCGTTACTAAAAAAATGTAATATATTACATATTACTTTTTAAAAAAGTAATATATTACACTACTTCGTTACCTTCTACATAAAGTAACTCGTTACTTTACTCGTTACTTTACTCGCAGGGCCGGCCCTCCCCTCCCTACAGGCAGATCACGCAGACTGCTAAAGTTTCAAATGTTCTCTTTAGTTCAGTTTCCATTGTTGCATAAGACTGATCCAGATAGCTCCTGAATGTTTTCCTATCTGACCATGGCTGTCCTCTGTCTGCTGCTATCTGTATTTTGCGCAGTATATCTCTGAACGATGGTGATTCCACTGTGCAAATGGGCAACATTTCCTCTACTATGAAGGATAATACAAGCCTGTCCATCTCTGCTTTGGTTTCCGGTCCTCCAAATTCTAATTGTTGCTGCCTCGGAATCGGCGGCGGGCCGGCGGTGCACTCACAACATCCTCACTCTGGGTTCGTTGGTCCTTAGCTATTAAGGCCCTGACACACCAAGCAGTCACCAGAGAAGTTGCCGACGCCTGCGTCTTGGCCATGTGTCGCACTGGAACACACACCGCAAAGACTTCAGCCGAGCACGTACGAACTGCGCATGCGTGAGTGGCAATAACTCTCCTTACCAGCAGGCGGCGGTAGTGTGTATTCGTCATTCAAAACAGGCAACAACCGGAAGACAGAGAAGAAGAACAGACTACGTGATATAAACAAACAACAAATAGCGTGTGCGTTAGCTTCACCTTAGCATGTGTTCTTTGCAGGTGTTTGTTGAGGTTTGACATGGTGTTTCCAGCAGTGGATAACAGCTTCTGGCCTGGACACAGTTTGCACCTCACCGTCACATTCCTGTCTAGTCTTCGGACGAACTCAAAATAATGGGCATACCTCCACCGCTCGAAAGTTATCTGACTCAGCCATGTTTATGCAGCACTGCACGTAGAGATGTGGACGCGCAAATCGCGCAGATTACGTACATATAAACCTGCGGCGGAAACCCCTCTTGTCTGTCAGTGTGATTATGACTGATTTTAGTAAGTAACGAAGTAACGCGTGTCGGGCAATGTTAGTAACTGTAGTGTGATTAATGAATTATAAAAGTAGCGCGTTACACTACTCCGTTACCGACAAAAGTAATATTATTACAGTAACGCGTTACACCCAACTCTGCTCATATCCCAAGCTTATCAACAAGCTAATGTTGCAGCTGAAATGTTCTCCAGGTCACAAAGTCAACCTCACATGATGATGTGATACCAGTTTTCAAGCACAGGAAATATTCTCTTCCCAGAGTATATGATGGGACATAGGTGATGTTTAGTACATGGTTTTAATAAGACTTTTGCTTTTCAATGTTTGCCATTTCAAACCATGAGCTGGTTTAAATAATATGTGCCTTGATTTACAATATGTTCTCATTTGTTTTATCAGTACAGTTTTGAAGCTTTTGTGCTTTTCTTTGCCATAGTCCACTTTGGACTATATGAAATATTTCAGGATTGCACTTTTAACTCACTTGAAATGTTCTCACTTGCTTGGTTTCAAAACATAACAAATGCCATAATCTGTTCATTGGGGACCATCAATGCTATTTTTCATTGCTGTTGCCGGCCACTATTGCTCATGTAAACCTACTACTGCTGCGCCCCCTGTAATCTCAGATGAACCCTGAGTCATTTTGTTCTGGAACCGGGCCTGTACACGGCCATATACTAAACACACTACAGAGCCCATTCCGTGTCCTGTTAGTGTTTACTTCCTCTCTGCCTTCTTCTGGTGATTTATCTGACGTCCAGCGCTCCGTCTTTTAACCTCTTTTCCTTTCTCTTTCTTGATCCTCCTTAGCAACCTTCATTATAGTCCTTGACAGTGGTGTGTACTATTGTATTAACAACGTGTCACATGTTAAGAATTTACAATCAGAATCGAGTATTCAACTAAGCCGTGTAATACAAGTTGTTAGTAGCCTTAAGGGCCTACACAGTTGTTATGCTATACCACATTGCCCTTCACTGGATGTATAATGAGCTGCACTAAACTACATTTTAGCATTTCAAATACCTAGCCATTCATTTGCGGTTATTTTGGTGAAAGTAACTAAAAAGTAACTAAAAAGTAGTGTAACTCATTACATTTCAGAGACAGTAATATTGTAATGTAACTTATTACTTTCAAAAGAGAGTAATAAGTAATATGTAATATATTACATTTTGGAAGTAACTTGCCCAACACTGCTCGTTATTCTCTACTAATAGTTAATTAAAGGCTGTATATAATGACTATTTTGCACATCCCTTTCAAGATTTCAAGATTTTCTAAGGTTTATTGACATATCATATACACAACTACGGTGTATGCAATGAATGAAAAACTTGGCTCACAGGTTCCTCAACAGTGCATTACAAGACATATATCAATATGTGTGTATACCTCCACCATTAAACTGTCAAATTCTGCACATTTCTTACTCTATCTTCTACATACATAAGAGTATAATTCATATGTATAATATCAGTTAAAATAAGTGCTTCAACATAGTTAACATTGCAGGAAAGCAATATATTTGTCACGATCTGTCTGTGTTGTGTTTTGTCTTGTCTTTTTCTGTCTTTGGTTTCATGTTTTATTTTGAAAGGTGTTCACCCCCTGTCTTGCCGGTTGCTTTCTGTCTGTTTTCCCTCCCTGATTACCCAATTGTGTTCACCTGGTGCCCCTGTGTTTTCTCCTCCCTCCTCACCTGTGTCTTGTTTGTGTGATTAGTCGTGTGTGTATTTAAGTTCTGGTTTTTCTGTCTGTCATTGTTGGTTCCTTGTTTGTCTTTGACTGTGTCACGGGGTAGTGTTCTGTTTTTGACGCTTTGGCCTTGGAACAAAGGTATTTTTCTTTGAAATCTGCATTTGGGTCCTGCCTGCTTCACTCAACCCTGACAGAAGGAACCAACCAGAAATGGACCCAGCAGATGATCCATTTGAGGTAGAATTACAAAATTGTACCTTTTTTTTGGCTTGCTGCTTTGATTGGTGGAAGGGAGCGTCCAGTGTTCGGAAGAAGAGGGCCGCTCTGGTAGAGGCGCACCGGTTGGCAACAGAGAAACCATGGTTGTTGAAGTTCTTACCTGGCTGGATTATGGACTTCCTCCAGACGTGGGATTCCCGGCCTGCTAGCTCCAGGCATGCAAGCCCCCTGCCTCTCAATTCCCAACCTTACATCATACGTCTCGGTGTGTTCCGTCTGGAGTCAACCCCTGCTTCTTCCCCATTTCCTGCTCTTGTCCAGGAACCATTCTCGGGTACTCGTCTGGCTTTTGGAGGTCCACTGAGCCTCCAAAAGGCTCCTAAGAGAAGGAGTCGCAAGTCCAGGCTAGTAGCCGGAGCCCCAGAAGCCATGCTTTGGGCTCCAGTACAGGCCCACACAGCCATGGTTCCAGCCCCAGTTCTGGTCCCAGCAGCCATGGTCCCAGCCCCAGTTCTGGCCCCAGCAGCCATGGTTCCGGCTTCAACACCGGCCCACAAAGCCATGGATCCGTGCACCAGTACCGGCCCACACAGCCATGCTTCCGTGCTCCTGGCTCACACAGCCAGGGTCCAGGCTTCTGTTCTGTTCCCAACAGCCATGGTTCCGGCTCCAGAACCGGCCCCAGCAGCCATGGTTTCGGCTCCAGTACTGGCTCTCCGGCCGACGCCAGCTCCCGTGTCCTGTCGGCGTACTGGCCGACTCCAGCCCCTCGTCTCCTGTTGGCTCTCCGGCCGACGCCAGCTCCCTGTGTCCTGTCGGCATTCCGGCCGACTCCAGCCCCCCGTGTTCTGTCGGCGAACCGACCGTCTCAAGTCCCCTCTCGAGTCCCCTCTCGAGTCTCCTCTCGAGTCTCCTCTCGAGTTCCCTCTCGGGTCTCCTCTCGGGTCCCCTCTCGAGTTCCCTCTCCAGTCCCATCTCGAGTCCCCTCTCCAGTCCCAACTCAAGTCCCTTCTCTAGTCCCTACTCAAGTCCCTACTCTATGTCTTGTCCCGTTGGGGGTCCCGCCGACTACTCTTCTGCCGGGGGTCCTGCCAACCCTATGTCCTGTCCCTATTTAGAGACAATGGACGTCCACTCTCGGGAGACGTCCGACAGTGGTGCGGTTACCCAAAGTGACAGACCTCATTTTACCCCTATTTAGAGACAATGGACGTCCACTCTCGGGAGACGTCCGACAGTGGTGCGGTTACCCAAAGTGACAGACCTAATTTTACCTCTATTTAGAGGCAATGGACGTCCACTCTCGGGAGAGAGACCTCCAGCAAGTGTCCCTGAAATGGGGACACATGCCGTGGAAATCACCTCTCTGTGGCCCCTCCAAGACCCCCAAAGGACGGACTACAGACCTCCAGCATGTGTCCCTGAAATGGGGACTCAGGTTATTTCACACATCCAGGACAGAGACCGGGGAAATCACCTCTCTGTGGCCCCTCCAAGACCCCCAAAGGACGGACTAATGACCTCCAGCATGTGTCCCTGACATGGACACCTCCATAACCTTGCACACCGTGAGTCCCCGGGCCCCCGGACTTAAGCACTCCCCCACGGACTAAACCCAGAGGATCACACCCTACAGAACCTCATGCCCCTGGTAACCCTAAAAGGGGGGTGGATTTTGCGGTGCTTTCCCGTCCGCCCATCGGCATCCATATTCAGCCTTATTCACGGCACCACCACCCCTTCTGTGGAGGATATTCTCATGCTCCTGGTAACCCTTTAAATAGTCTGATACTACCAGGGCTCATCACTGTACTTTACAAGCCAGAAATAATGTTTAAATGGTCGGGAAAAGTGTTTTTAAATGTCTGGAAGAGCCAAATGTGATCTTGCAGGGCATTACGGAGCTCATTTACCCATGTGATGTTGTGCAGTACATTACTGAGCTCATTTAACGACATGGAGTACCAGGGGCACTAAGGTCTTACCCGGATGTCCTTATGTGTTTAGTCAGAGTGAGAGTGCTTACGTTTGGGTACACAGCTTTGCCAGGCGCACCCACCCGTGGAAAGACGAATATGACAAAACAGTTAAAGTGTGAACCTCCAGCACAGGGGGGGTGCCGTGAAGAAGGCCGAATATGGATGCTGATGGGCGGACGGTAAAGCACCGCAAAATCCACCCCCCTTTAAGGGTTACCAGGGGCATGAGGTTCTGTAGGGCATTAGTCAAAAGCTCCTGCAGCAGAAACCTATCTGTTGGTGCTATAGCCAAATTTAAGGAAGAGATTCCACCAATACTTAACTCGATAGCATGTCTGCATGTAAGGGAGGAAACTTATACAAAATGTACACCACCCCAAATTGATCATGTTGTTGATAGTGCTATCGATGCGCTGCGAATAAAATTAGACTCTGTTGCTCCTTTGAAAAAGAAGAAAATAAAACAACATAGATTAGCTCCATGGCATAATGCCGAAACCCGAAAAAAAAAGCAAAAGTCGAGACAACTTGAAAGGATATGGCGTTCCACTAAACTTGAAGAATCTCGTTTAATTTGGCATATTACTCTCAATGAATATAAGAAAGAACTGCGTAAAGAGAGAGCAGCCTACTACTCTTCATTAATAGATGAGAATAAGAATAATGCAAGATTTCTTTTCAGCACTGTAGCCAGGCTGACAGAGAGCCACAGCTCGATTGAGCCTTCTATTCCCAAAGCACTCAGTAGTAATGATTTTATGTGCTTTTTTAATGATAACATTGTTACTCTTAGAAACAAAATGAATGACCTCTTGCCTTTGACCAGTATAGTGTTATCAACAGCTCCCGGAAATGTAAGTTCTAATATTACACTAGATAGTAAACTAGAATGCTTTTCAGCCATTAACCTTGAACAATTAAATTCAATGATTCTCTCTTCTAAACCATCAACGTGCATGTTAGACCCAATTCCAACTAAGCTGTTGAAGGAAGTTTTTCCATTAATTAGCACTTCTTTATTAAATATTCTGAATATGTCTTTATTATCAGGCTATGTTCCACAATCATTCAAAGTAGCAGTGATAAAACCGCTTCTTAAAAAGCACAACCTCGATCCAGAGGTTTTAGCCAACTATAGACCTATTTCTAATCTTCCGTTCCTCTCAAAGATTCTTGAGAAAGCGGTCGCAAAACAGCTGTGTGATTACTTAAAAAACAATGATTTATTTGAAGATTTTCAGTCTGGCTTTAGAACACATCATAGCACAGAGACAGCTCTGGTTAAAGTCACAAATGACATTCTAATAGCCTCAGACAAGGGACTTGTCTCTATTCTTGTCTTGCTCGATCTCAGTGCTGCATTTGATACTATCGACCATGATATCCTATTGCAAAGACTAGAGCACTTAGTTGGCATACAGGGAACTGCTTTAGGCTGGTTTAGGTCCTATCTATCTGAACGCTCTCAGTTTGTACGTGTCAATGATGAATCTTCCACGCAAACCAAAGTTAGCCATGGAGTGCCACAGGGCTCAGTGCTCGGACCTATTTTGTTCACATTATATATGCTTCCGTTAGGCAATATTATAAGGAATCATTCTGTAAACTTTCATTGTTATGCGGATGATACTCAACTATATTTATCAATCAAGCCTGATGAAATTAATCATCTAAATAAAATTCAAGACTGCCTTAAGGACTTAAAAACATGGATGACCTTACATTTTTTGATGTTAAACACGACCAAAACTGAAGTTATTGTACTTGGCCCGAAGAATCTACGAAACAAATTATCTAAAGATATACTAACTATGGATGGCATTAATTTGGCCTCCAGTGAGACTGTAAGGAATCTTGGTGTTATATTTGATCAGGATTTATCCTTTAACGCCCACATAAAATCAATTTCAAGGACCGCCTACTTCCATCTACGTAACATTGCAAAAATCAGGCAAATCTTGCCTCAAAACGATGCAGAGAAACTAATCCATGCATTTGTTACTTCAAGGCTGGATTATTGTAACTCCTTATTATCAGGGTGTACCAAGAAGTCAGTCAAGTCGCTTCAGCTGATTCAAAATGCTGCAGCTCGTGTACTAACCAGAGTTAGGAAAAGGGACCACATTACTCCTGTTCTGGCTGCCTTACACTGGCTCCCTATAGAACACAGGATAGAATTTAAAATTCTTCTTCTCGCCTACAAAGCCCTTAATGGGCAGGCGCCATCTTACCTTAAAGAATTCATTATACCCTACTGTCCTATTAGGGCATTGCGTTCCAAGAATGCTGTTGGTTGTTCCTAGAGTCTCTAAAAGTACAATGGGAGCCAGAGCCTTTTCTTATCAAGCTCCACATTTGTGGAATCAGCTTCCAGTTTGTGTTCGGGCGGCAGACACCCTATCCGTTTTTAAGAGTGCGCTTAAGACCTTACTTTTTGATAAAGCTTATAGTTAGGGCTGATTAGATTCAGCCCCTAGTTTTGCTGATATAGGCTTAGTTTGTCGGGGGACATCTTACTTCTTCCTTCTCTCTGTCTATACCTGTGTACTCTCATGTTCCGATTAACCCAGCTTCCCCAAATGTCTTTCTTTTTGGTGTCTATATACGCCGGGATCCGGAGACATGGATGATCCTGCGGTCCTGTGTCCTGGATCGCGAGCCCCGGATCTTGAGTCGTGGCTGTGGTCCTAGATCATAGGTCCTGGATGGATATCCTCGTGGATTCATCTTCCTATTATGCACACATGCATTTCCAAACATTTGGAAATCTATTGCACGTCTGTCCGTCCTGGGAGAGGGATCCCTCCTCTGTTGCTCTCCCTGAGGTTTCTCCCACTTTTCCCTTTAAAACTGTGGGTTTTCTCCGGAAGTTTTTCCTTGTACGATGTGAGGGTCTACGGACAGAGGGTGTCGTATTGTCATACTGATATTCCGTACACACTGTGAAGTCCACTGAGACAAATGTAACATTTGTGATATTGGGCTATATAAATAAACATTGATTGATTGATTATTAAAGAGGAGCTAGTTGGACCTTTTCAGGTTGAAGATGGACTCTAAATCAACTTCCAAACCAACTGCCGGTTTTTAGAAGACTCTTTCTTCCATCAGTGGAACAGGAAAAGGGCTGCATCTTTCAGACCATGATTTTCTGCAGGACAATGCTCCATCGCATGCATCAAAGTACTGTGGTTAACCAGTAAGGGCCTTAAAGAGGAAAGAATAATGACATGGCCTCCTTTCTCACCTGACCCTAACCCTTTCTCACCTTACCTTAACCCTTCCTCATCTGACCTTAACCCTTCCTCACCTGACCTTAACCCTTCCTCACCTGACCTTAACCCTTCCTCATCTGACTTTAACCCTTCCTCATCTGACCTTAACCCTTCCTCATCTGACCGTAACCCTTCCTCACCTGACCTTAACCCTTCCTCACCTGACCTTAACCCTTCCTCATCTGACCTAAAGCCTTCCTCACCTGACCTAAACCCTTCCTCACCTGACCTAAACCCTTCCTCATCTGACCTAAACCCTTCCTCACCTGACCTTAACCCTTCCTCACCTGACCTTAACCCTTCCTCACCTGACCTAAAGCCTTCCTCACCTTACCTTAACCCTTCCTCACCTGACCTTAACCCTTCCTCACCTAACCTAAAGCCTTCCTCATCTGACCTAAAGCCTTCCTCTCCTGACCTTAACCCTTCCTCACCTGACCTTAACCCTTCCTCACCTTACCTTAACCCTTCCTCACCTTACCTTAACCCTTCCTCACCTGACCTTAACCCTTCCTCACCTTACCTTAACCCTTCCTCACCTGACCTTAACCCTTCCTCATGTGACCTAAAGCCTTCCTTATCTGACCTTAACCCTTCCTCACCTGACCTTAACCCTTCCTCACCTGACCTAAACCCTTCCTCACCTGACCTTAACCCTTCCTCACCTGACCTAAACCCTTCCTCATCTGACCTAAAGCCTTCCTTACCTGACCTAAACCCTTCCTCACCTGACCTTAACCCTTCCTCACCATTGTTATTACCCAGGAAGAGCGCCTCTTCAACCCCTGTTCATACTAGGAAACAGCAGTGGACAGCTGCTACAGGGAGAACTACAAACAATCCTCCTAAACCACCAAGTGTGCCAATCCAGAACAGATACGCTCCGCTGACCGAGAACCGGAGATCTCTTTCTGATGACCTGGATAACCTGTCCTCTTCACACAGCAGGGTAAGGACCAATAGCTACTCCAAAAGTAAAAGGCTAGAGGGAAAGCTAACGACTGGGCCTGAAACTCTGATTGTGGGTGACTCTGCTGTAAGAGATGTAAAAGGTCTGTGTAGTAAGAACAACACCAAAGTACTCTGTTTTCCCAAGGATGTGGTCTCTGCCTTGGCTGAGAAGATCCTGCATATTGGGGCTGAACATCCGACTGTGAAGAATGTGGTACTACACATTGGAACAAATGATGTTGTGAAACAACAGTCAGAAGTGCTGAAAGAAGACTTTAAATGTTTGTTGGAAACTGTCAGCTCTCTAAATGCAGAGGTGTTCATCAGTGGCCCTCTACCGCCAGTCAGAAGAGGAGTGGAGAGATTCAGCAGATTGTTTGCACTGAACACCTGGCTTTCAACTGTCTGTACTGACCATTCTGTCCATTTTATTGACAATTTTAACTTTTTCTGGGATCGCAGACATCTTTTCAAGGCAAATGGAGTTTGCCTGAACAAGTCAGGAGTGAAATTGTTTATCTCTAACATATTCAACTGCCTGCGTCATCAATCTGTTCCCTCTGCCAAGGACAAGCGGCAAGAGGAATCAAAACAGGAGAAAGACACAACACATCGTGCAGAAAACCCTGAAGAATTATCACTGCACCCGCCTGAGGAATGTTCTGATTATGGGAGACAAATGAGACACATGGAGGAGTCTCCACTGCCCGTCACCCCCCCCCCTGTCAACGCCTTTGAGGATACTCTTCATTCATCCCCCAGCTCTCTCTACTCTCCGCTCACCCTTTCACCCTCGCCCACCCCCCTGGAGTTCGATGACCACATGAAGGCGAGACGCAGGGTTGGCAGCATGTCCTTTACTCCCGCCCCTCAACGACGCCCACCAAAATCACCGAAGCAGAGATGCGCACCATCTCCCCCGGCTTACAGTGTAGCCCTCACCCTGCCGTCTTATGAAGAGAGGAGCAGGGTGGTGGGTCCTCCCTCCCCTTCAAAGCCTGATAGGGATGTGTGTGTACAAAACGCTGCAAACTGATATCTGCTGGGTCCAGGCTCAAGGGCGTATGGTACTCTCAACTCTTTCCAGGACATGCTGGGGCCCTACCTGCCTGTAGCTTTGCCGATATCTGTGTTGATAGGTAATAGATTAAGAGCGGTGAATCATCTTAGATACAGGAAGCGCTCAAACGTTTGTGTGAGTTTATCTAATTTAGCAGTGATTCCATGTCAGCCACAGCTTGTTACAAAAAACCTCACTGATAGTGTGTTTAACGAACTTAAACTAGCTTTATTAAATGTCTGGTCTTTGGCAGGAAAAACATTTTTAATCAATGATTTTATCACTGAGCACAATCTCGATTTTATGTTTTTAACAGAAACTTGGATTGAACAAAATAACAGTGCAGCTGTTCTTATCGAATCAACCCCTCCCAACTTTAGTTTTATCAGTCAGGAAAGAATGCATAAGAAAGGGGGTGGAGTTGCTATTCTGTTCAATGATTCCCTTCAATGCAGGAAGACATCTTATGGGAACTTTGCTTCTTTTGAATATGTGGCCCTTCAGCTGAAATGCTCCTCTCGAGCTCTGTTCCTAAATATCTATAGACCACCCAAATACTGTGCAAGCTTTTTTGATGATTTTACCGAACTGATGTCTATAGTGTGTATTGACTTTGACCGTCTAGTCATTGTTGGTGATTTTAACATCCATGTTGACAACCCCCAGGACAGAGGGGCAAAATAACTGTTTTGTGTTCTTGACAGCTATGGACTGACTCAGCATGTGACGGAGCCCACGCACAATAAGGGGCACACTCTGGACTTAATTATCTCAAAGGGTCTGAATATCTCTAAGGTTGTGGTGACTGATGTTGCACTCTCTGACCATTCCTGTGTTTTCTTTGAGAGCTCTATTTCTGTTCACAAAAATGTTCAGAAAGAGGTAACCACAAAGCGATATTTAACTGAAAATACTAGGGAAATGTTTACTCAGAATTTTTCTTCCACACTTGCCCCTGCTAACATCTCAGTAAATGAGCTAGTAGATCGTTTTAATTCAAAAATTAAAAATGTTATAGATGCCATTGCTCCAACTAAGGTAAAGGAAGTGTCTGGCAAGAAAATATCTCCATGGAGAAAGGCCATGACCGTGAAAACAGAAAAAAGAGAATGTCGAAAAGCTGAACGCAGGTGGCGAAAAACAAATCTCCAGGTTCACTTTGAAATCTATAAAGAGAGACTTGGCCTTTATAATTTGGAATTGAAAAACGCACGACAATCGTTCTTCTCTGACATCATTATCAAAAACAAAAACAACGCACGTGCCTTGTTTGCTACCGTCGACAGACTAACTAACCCCCCAGTGTCAGTCGCCTCTGAATTTCTATCCACCAGGGCGTGCAATGATTTTGCCTCCTTCTTCACTGACAAAATTCAGAAAATCAGACAAGCAGTCAGTGCCTCTGCATCAGGAACAGCAAATGTGTTGTCTCTGTGTCCACTTAACATCAATTCAAACACCATGACACAATTCCATCAGATTAATGATAAAAACCTAGAGGACATTATTCAACTTCTGAAATCCTCCTCCTGCTGCCTTGATATTATTCCAACAGGATTTTTCAAAGATGTTTTGCCTTGCATGGCCTCAGATCTACTTCATATAGTAAACAAATCTCTTCACTCAGGTATTTTTCCACCGGCCCTGAAAACTGCAGTCATTAAACCGCTCTTAAAAAAGAATAATCTAGATGCTTCAGTAATGAACAATTACAGGCCCATATCAAACCTCCCATTTCTAGGTAAAATCATTGAAAAAGTTGTTTTTCAACAGTTGAGTAACTTTTTGCATTTAAATAACTGTTTGGATGTGTTCCAGTCAGGCTTTCGTCCAAACCACAGCACTGAGACTGCTCTTGTAAAGGTCTTTAATGACATCCACTTAAACACAGACAGTGGCAGAACTTCAGTGTTAGTATTATTAGATCTCAGTGCTGCGTTTGACACTGTTGACCACAGCATATTACTAGACCGACTGGAAAACTGGGTGGGACATTCGGAAACAGTTCTAAATTGGTTTGAATCCTACTTAATGGACAGAAACAACTTTGTTTCTATAGGTAAATACACATCTGAGTTGACAAATATGACATGTGGGGTACCTCAAGGCTCCATCTTGGGGCCTCTTCTCTTTAACGTCTACATGCTACCACTGGCTCAGATAATGAAGAACAACAAAATAAGTTACCATAGCTATGCGGATGACACACAAATTTACGTAACAATTTCACCAGGAGACTATGCTCCAATTCAAACACTGAGTAAGTGCATTGAACAAATCAATGACTGGATGTGTCAGAACTTTCTCCAATTAAACAGAGATAAAACTGAGGTAATGGTTTTTGGAGCCAAGGCAGAACGTATAAAAGTTAGCGCTGAGCTTCAGTCTGCAATGTTCAAAACAACAGATAAAGCCAGAAATCTAGGTGTAGTCATGGACTCTGACCTGTGTTTCAACAGTCACATTAAAACAGTTACTAAATCAGCCTACTATCACCTAAAGAATATATCTAGGATTAAAAGACTAATGTCACAGCAGGATTTGGAAAAACTTGTCCATGCTTTTATCTTCAGTAGACTCGACTACTGCAGTGGTGTCTTCACAGGTCTCACTAAAAAATCTATTAGAAAGCTGCAGCTGATTCAGAACGCCGCTGCTCGAGTCCTCACTAACACTAAGAAAGTGGATCACATCACTCCTGTTCTGAAGTCTTTACACTGGCTTCCTGTGTGTCAAAGAATAGATTTCAAAATACTGCTGCTGGTTTATAAAGCACTGAATGGTTTAGGCCCAAAATACATTTCTGACCTCCTGCTAAATTATGAACCATCCAGATCTCTCAGGTCTTCAGGGACTGGTCAGCTTTCTGTCCCCAGAGTCAGAACTAAACATGGTAAAGCAGCGTTCAGTTATTATGCTCCAAATATCTGGAACAAACTCCCAGAAACCTGCAGGTCCGCTGCAACTCTGACTACTTTTAAATCCAGGCTGAAGACTTTTCTTTTTGTCGCTGCTTTTAATTGAACTATTCATATCTTCGACTGCACTGTAACTTTTATCCATGTATTTTTTCTTTTAATGTTTATTTTATTCACTTTTCTTTTTAATGATTTTAAATGCCATTTTCTTAATGTCTTTCATTTTTTGTAAAGCACTTTGAATTGCCTTGTGTTGAAAAGTGCTATATAAATAAACTTGCCTTGCCTTCCTCATCTGACCTAAAGCCTTCCTCACCTGACCTTAACCCTTCCTCATCTGACCTAAACCCTTCCTCACCTGACCTAAAGCCTTCCTCATCTGACCTTAACCCTTCCTCAACTGACCTTAACCCTTCCTCACCTGACCTTAACCCTTCCTCATCTGACCTAAAGCCTTTCTCATCTGACCTTAACCCTTCCTCATCTGACCTTAACCCTTCCTCACCTGACCTAAACCCTTCCTCACCTGACCTTAACCCTTCCTCATGTACCTTAACCCTTCCTCACCTGACCTAGACCCTTCCTCATCTGACCTAAACCCTTCCTCATGTACCTTAACCCTTCCTCACCTGACCTAAACCCTTCCTCACCTGACCTTAACCCTTCCTGACCTAAACCCTCACCTGACCTTAACCCTATAGAGAACTTGTGGGCCTTTCTTAAAGGGAGATTTCCAGTGAAGGAAACTCCTCTCTGAACAGAGTCTGGGAGGCTGTGGTTGATCGTCAACAGATCCAGAAACTGACAGACTCTAGGGATGCTCCCAACGATCGGCCGCCGATCGATATCGGCCGATATTCACTCTCTCCCGATCGATCGGTGCTCTCTATAAAGGCCGATCGTGAGAGCCAATTGCATGACGTAAAATACATGAAACTTTTCTCTGTGTGCGGCAAAACAAGCTCGCCAAAATGGCTTCACCAGTCTGGCAGTATTTCAAGGTGTCCCAAAAAGACTGTAAAATAGCGGTATGCAACGAGTGTGAAGCAGAAATCCCCTGTGGTGGAACGCAGCAACGACAATTTAATACCACAAATCTCATTCGACATTTGAGAGTTCATATCAGTAAAAACTCCGTCATCCACTCAGTTGACAGTTAGTGACACATTTAAACCGCAGGAACCCTATAGCAGGGACAGAAAGAAGTCAAAAGAAATAACAGCAAAGGTAATGGAATTCATTGGACTTGATCAGCAGCCTCTTTCTGTGGTGGAGGATGACGGGTTCCGACGACTTATTACCACCTTGGATCCACGCTATATCCTTCCAGGGCGTAAATATTTCACAGACGTATGCCTGCCGCAGTTATACCAAACAGTGTATACACACATAGACAGCATTTTAACCTCTTCTACACCACACCCCCGATACCGGGGGAGAAAATGCGTCATCTGCAGGAAACAGTGTCTGAGGGCATCTTAATATTCAATAAACTATGAATGTTTTATATCCATGGAACGGGAAGAAACTCAGCTAACTGATCATTTTTTTTCTTTTTTCAAAAACACCCACAAAGCTAGCGCTGAGCCTATGAATTAGCCACGAGCGAAAAATGCTAATGGCGTGTTGCACAGAAACTCACTCATAACACCCTTATTACTTATCATAGCTGCACGTCCAACCCATCACTATAAGTAAAAAAAGAATTTTTGGACGGACACTATAATTTACAGTTTTTTACTATGTTCAATCTGAATTTTCTTTAAAATAAAAAACATCTATATTGATTCTGACTTTTCTACATCCAACTCACAGGTTTATCATTACTTTGGGAAAAAAGATTATTAATTTAACCCTTTTAGAAGGGAAGATATGGTCATTTGTTCTGGGAATGTCATTTTCGAGTCTGAGACCTGAAAAACAGGCTCAGGGCTTAACAGGTTAAAGGACAACGTCACATCAATTAGTTTTACCAGTGATATCTGGAGTTCGAGTGCATGTCCCATGTCCATGTTAAGTTTAACTGCGCACTTTATTGATCAGGACTTCAAACAACACAACGTTGTTCTTCAGTGTCAAGAATTCCCAGGGTCACACATAGGAATGGGTATCGTTTGAAATGTATCGATTCCGATACCGGTTCTGCTTATCGATTCCGGTTCTTATCGATTCCCCGTTTCGATTCCAAAATTGTAAAAGAAAGAGGTCAAACGTTTAGATAACAAAAATATCTTTATTCATTTAAGCTTTAACTGACATTTTTACAAATAAAAAATATACATGCAATACAAATGTATTGCACAATAGCTGTGCTTTATTTTAACTGAGCTATGCCTGTGGCAAGCTATTAACAGGCATTACACAGTGCCTTGTCTTTTTCTTTTTTAGTGTAGTGGAGCCTCACTTTAGAGCGTTTACCGCGACCCATCTTTGGTGTTATGAAGTGACTGAGCTTGTGAACTGTCTACGGGAGGGCGGGGGTAGCCTCGCTGCGGGGCAACTGTGGACCTCTGTCACCTGTCAGCGCAACTTACATGATGCCGTTTAAAAAAATTAAGGGCG
Source organism: Pogonophryne albipinna (assembly GCA_028583405.1). Taxonomy (NCBI): domain Eukaryota; kingdom Metazoa; phylum Chordata; class Actinopteri; order Perciformes; family Artedidraconidae; genus Pogonophryne; species Pogonophryne albipinna. Next base: position 36,878,844 of record CM053254.1, on the reverse strand, counting down.
GTGCCGGCCGTCAGCGAACCGAGCCGAGTTTCGGTTCCCAACCCTAGTCACACACAGCGGAGGCTCTGGCTGCTGCATTCCGTGAGATGTTCCGATCCTGGGGAATCCCGACAGAAAAGGCCCACGTTATTCGAAGGGATAACGCAAAGAACATGGTAAAGGCCATGAAGGATGCAGATTTACCCAGCCTACCCTGTATGGCGCATACACTCCAGCTCGTTGTGGCCGAGGGAGTATTGTCACAGCGAAGCATTTCTGACATAACAGCTGCAGGGAGACGGATCGTCGGTCATTTTAAACATTCTTCATTAGCATACTCACAACTCCAAAGTATTCAGCAACAACAACCTCCAAAACGACTACAACAAGATGTAGCCACAAGGTGAAATAGTACTTTGTATATGCTGCAGTTTACTTGAACAGAAACGGGCACTATCTGCTTATGCAGCCGACTATGACCTGCCTTCAACGCTCACCGGCCATCAGTGGAAATTGATTGAAAATATGTCTTCCCTCCTCGCACCATTCGAAGAGCTAACGCAACAGCTGAGAGGCTCTCCAAAAAAACTGGCCTCACGGTCCACCTCCTGGCCTTTCGTGACCATGTCAAAACTTATAAGGAAGCTCTCTCCCACGCCAAGACTCACTACTACTCCCGTCTCATCGGTGCCCAGCAAAGCAACCCCAGAACACTGTTCTCCACCATCAACCGCCTACTCCGCTCCCCTGACGCCCCCCAGACCTCAGGGGCTCCCGATCTGTGCTCCAATTTCCTCGACTTCTTCCAGGCGAAAGTCGAGGCCATCCATCAGCAGCTCCTGGCGCCTGGCCCTCCCCCCTACCTGCACCTCAGCCACATGGTAACGCACCCCCAGCGCCGCGCCTCTCCCACTCCAACCTCTCCTCCTTCTCCCTTGTGGATGCTCTCCAAGTGGCCGAACTGGTCAGCTCGGCCAAGACCTCCACCTGCTCCCTGGACCCCATGCCCACAGCCCTGGTCAAGGACTGCCTACCCACCCTCTGTCCCTACATGGTGGTCATCATCAACGCTTCTCTGGCTCCTGGTATAGTCCCCACCAGCTTCAAAGTGGCCTCAGTCACCCCCATACTCAAAAAACCTGGCCTGGACCCCGACGACCTCCAGAACCACTGGCCGATCTCCAACCTTCCCTTCCTAAGCAAAACTCTGGAAAGAGTGGTCGCCGGCCAACTCCATCTGTACATGTCCAACCATGAGCTCTAGGAGCCCTTCCAATCCGGCTTCAGACAGCAACACATCCTCCTGGACCTCTCTGCAGCGTTTGACACCACCTCTCACAACATCCTCCTCACTCGCCTCTCAGACCTCCTAGGTGTAACTGGCACAGCGCTGTCTTGGTTCACATCCTACCTCCATAACATCAATGGCTCAAATTCACCCCCGGCCCCAGTCCACCACGGTATACCCCAGGGCTCTGTGCTTGGCCCCCTCCTGTTCACCATTTACATGCTCCCCCTCGGCCAGATCATCCGACATCATGGATTCAATTTCCACTGTTACGCTGATGATACCCAACTGTATCTCAGCACCACTCCATCCTCCCAGCTCCCCCCTCAGTCTCTCATCAACTGCCTGCATGACATCAAAGCATGAATGTCTTCCAACTATCTCAAACTAAACAGCAGGAAAACAGAGCTCATGGTTGTGGCATCCAAGGCGCTGCTCCAGAAGGTTGGTGACTTCATTTCATTTTAAACCTTTATTTATGCAGGTGAATCCCATTGAGATCATTGATCTCTTTTTCAAGGGAGACCTGCTTCATCCTCGAGGTTGACGGCTGCTCCATCTCCCCATTTCCTGAAGCCCGCAACCTGGGTGTCATCCTCGACTCCACCCTCTCCTTCCACTCCCACGTCAAGTCTGTGACCAAATCGGCCTTTTTCCATCTAAGGAACATTGCCAGACTCCGACCGTCACTCTCGGAGTCGGTTGCCGAAACCCTAGTCCATGCATTCGTCACCTCCCGCTTGGACTACTGCAATGGTGTCCTGTTTGGGGTTCCCAACAAAACCCTGGACAGGCTCCAGTATGTCCAAAACTGTGCTGCTAGGGTATTCACACTTACAAAGCCGTGGCAGCACATCACTCCCACCCTCATCCACCTCCACTGGTTGCCGGTCAAGTCCCGCATATCATACAAAATCCTCCTCCTTACCTACAAGTCCCTCCACCCACATGCCCCACCCCGGAACCTGCGGTCTTCAGACTCTGTCCTGCTTACCACCCCCCACACCAAACTGCGAACCTTCGGGGACAGAGCCTTCAGTGTGGCAGCCCCCACCCTCTGGAACGCTCTCCCTGCGGAGATCCGCAACATCCCCACGCTTGAGGCCTTCAAAAGGGCCCTCAAGACCCATCTGTTTACTAAGGCCTTTGGCCCCTAATCTATTTGTTGTTTTGTCTGTCTGACTGGTTGTCTGACTGCCTTTTGTTTTGTTATGTTTGTTTTGCCCTGTTCTTCTTTGTTAAGCGACCTTGGGTCTCATGAAAGGCGCTATATAAATCCAAGCTATTATTATTCTTATTATTATTAACAGATCAGCTCATCAACTGCATCAGCTGCAGATGTTATACCAACCATTAGAGCTCTTACTGTACGCGTCTCCTTGAGACAACAGCTGAGACGGACCATGGCGTGAAAACGTCAAAAGCCACCTTGTTGGAAGCGATCCAGAGGCGATTCGGTGACATTTGATCTGAGCGCCTGTATGCAATTGCCACACTTCTGGATCTGAGGTGAGACAACGAATAGACCTAGGCCTACTTCGTTATGCAGGCCAAATTACATAAAAAATAAGTATGCTATTGGTAAAAGGAATGCTATAAGTTAAATGTTCTTATAATTAATAATAAAACACTTCAGAGTTGTGCAATGTATAGATAGGCTATAAACACGCAAATAACCTAACCTACGGAAATACATAAAATAGTACATAAAATAATAATGTTTTCCTTTGTTTTCTGTTTCCTTTTTTGGTTAAAAAGGTACAAAGACCGATATTTCCCAGACGCACTCAAGCCACAGCTACGTGTTCTGCTTTTGGGTATCCTGGCCACCCGTTCAGGCTCCAGCCCAGAACAGCATGAGAAACGTTCGGAGGCGAGCGGCTCCGAGCCCCCTGAGAAAGTCCCCCGAGCTGGCTCTTTGCAGGCTATGTATGAAGAATTACTGGATGGAGATGTGGAACATGGTGCTGGCAGCAACGACAGCAGCCAAAACGCATCGCAGATGAATCTCTTCTTGTCAGAGCCACTTCTCCCACGAAGCGGACAGCCGCTTGCTTTTTGGCAAGACAATAAAAGCCGCTTCCCCGCACTCGCAGAAGCTGCACGAGCCTACCTCTGCGCGCCGTGCACAAGTGTAGATAGCGAGCGACTTTTCAGCACAGCAGCGAATGTTGTAGATGAAAAGAGGAACAGGTTGACTTCCAAAAATGCGGAGATGCTTATATTCATCAACAAGAACTTGACGTTGATGCGTATGAAGTAGGCCTTAAGAATAGCCATGGCAGGTTGTAAAAACATGTAGGCCTACATGTTGAGGAATGTTTTATAGTATTTGGCTATAGCCTTTCTTTGTTTCCATTTAAATATTGTCTACATTTGAAGTAGGCTTATGTTTAGAAAGGCCCTGTTTTTGACTTAACCACTAGATATACCAACAGTCAATTCAGACAGACGCTCTTATATCATTATGGATGGAAGTTATATACAACTTGAAAGTACTGACAACATGTGATAACAATTACTTTATGCTTTGTTGTCCTCACAGGTTTGTAATCATCCTTTGAACTGTATGAACATAAAAAACTGTTATGAACTCAGACACTTAGGATGTAGGATCCAATTGCAAGACCCGGGAGACGGAGGTAAAGTATTTGTAAGATACTTTATTTTCCAAAACAGCATTGAACAACAAAAAAGGTAACTATCAAATCTCTAGCCGAGATGACAAAAATAGAGAACAAAAAATGAAAGCGCTCACGTAGTGAGGAATCAAACTTTTCAAGAGCACAAGGAGCATAGACCTGACCATAGCAAGAGACAATAGCACATAGACCTGAACATGACAAGAGACGAAAACGAACTGACACTGAACACTGGGAGACAGGGGAATTTAAACACAGGGTAACAATACACAGGTGGGAACAATCAGGGGCGGGATTGACGCTGAGCACAGGAGACACAGAAGGGGTGACAGGTGAAAACAATCAGGAAATTAGACACACCAGGGAAACTAACGACAGACATGAAAACACAGGGGAAAAGAGACCAGACAATACACAGGGAGGAAAACATGACAAGGAGACAAGCAAAACACCCACTACCAGACACACAAACTTAAAACCGTGACAAAAACTTATTAAATTGCATTTCAAGAGTTATAAAAGGCCTTAAAAAGTTTTATTTTTTAACTTGATAAGAACCTCAAGAACCCTGGGCCAATGCTAGCGTCAGTTTGACTGATAGCATCATTATTATTTTCATTTTTCAATTTTCCCTATTGAAATGTTATACTAATATGTCGAGCTGTGAAGCTACTGATTCCTCTTTTGTAAAACTGTTGACTGTCTTCATTTTCAGGATAAATGCAGTTTCTAACGGCCAGGTGAAAAGAGACACGTATGTAGAGGGCTGCCTTGACCGGACAGGTGCGTGCGTGTGCGTGTGCGTGTGAGCGAAATCAGAGGGTTTTTTACTTTATTATAATAATAATTGTAAGGGAAACTTCTGCAGCAATGGAGAGTCAGGACTCAGAGAGACACGAGGAGAGTTGGAGCTTTGATGTCAAACAATGATATTTATTACAAGTATAACGGCCGGAGAAATCATATCACAAGTCACAGCAGCAAAAGGTTCTGACTGCACGGGTGGGTTGTCATGTCAATTCTGCCCAGCCTATCTCTCGATAGACCTTTAACTAGTTTACAGAGAGTTAATGAGCATATTGGGGGAGGCGTAAACATCTGGAGGAGACACAGGAGATGTCTCTCACATCTGTGGTGTTTAGAAGCCAGCATTCTCACAGTCGTAAACCCCCCCCATCAGGCCATAAAACTGACCCTTAAGTGCTGGAGCACATTCCTTAAAGGAGATAACAGAATATTGGTTGGTTATTAACGTCAACAGGCAATAAGGTTAAATATCTTAGGAGTAAAGACATCATTATTCCCTCACAATAATAATATATTTTATTTCTATAGCGCTTTTCTTGAACCCAAAGACGCTTATATTAACATATAACTTATATTATAACAGGATTACTGAATAATTGGCATGAAGTCAGACAGTAATCTGACAGCTATCTAAAGCAACCTCTTCCAGTCACATAGCCGAGCAAAACAGATAATACTTGACTCCTGCCATTGGCGCTTGTCTCCTTATCTGCCAATGTGCCCTTAGCAGTAAATAGGGCGAACAGTGCTCGATGTCTGGCGGATGCATTGGATTTTTTGATCTCTGGTATTTCAGATTTTTTACATGCGAAGTAGCAAACATAGAACATCTAAGCAACTAAATCTAACATTTCTTATTTGAGTGGTCTTTGGAGGTTATTCTTTTTTTTCTCTCAGAAATATTTGTATTAGATTTTTTAAAGACAACAACAAACATCAACACATTACACATTTACACATGTACCCATTCCCAAACAGACCTGAACAATATGTGCAAGGATATGACACAAATAACAGTAACAGTGTTAATAATAATAATAATAATAATAATAACAATAATACAAATGATGATAATAATAATAAACAGTACAGTCAGAAATAGTACACCATCCTCATGACTTAAGCTTCTTAAAGTGTAATAGGAATGCCCCCCATACCTTATTGAACTTAGTACTCGAGCCACAGACTAAGTAATAATAATAATGCATTTTATTTATATAGCGCTTTTCACAACTCAAAGACGCTTTACAGTATGATGGAGGGTAGACAAACAAGGACAGGCAAACAAGTAAGTATAGTAAAATAAAAAGGCAGTCAAGAGGAAGTTGATTGAGAGGGGGGGGGGGGGCTTATGGGTAGACAGAGTTGAAAAGATGTGTTTTGAGGCGGGACTGAAAGACTGTGAGGGACTCAGAGTCACGGAGATCTTGGGGGAGGGAATTCCAGAGCCTAGGAGCTGCAGTAGTAGCGGATCTTTCAAGTGTAAGGCGTGACATTAGGTCATTTAGCCACTGAGCGTGGGTGGGCGGCACAGCATCTTTCCACCTAAGTAGTATCTCTCGCCTGGCCAGCAGGTTGGAGTCAGGAGTGTATCAGCCTCTCCAGTGGTCCCAAAGAGTGCAACTAGAGGGTGAGGGTTCAGCAAACAGTGATGGGCCAACACGTTCTCACTCCCAACCAGTGACGTGCGGTGAGGTTCATGGCTGGTGAGGCACTGACTCTTTCAGTCAGATTTACAAATATTATATTTTGACCTTAATCGAAATGTTCGGTTATTTTCAAAAGCTTTTTTAGTCTGATGCTTCGATTCATTTTAAACAGACTGTTCAACAAAAAGATACCCAAAATCTAAATATTGGATTGTTCTTTCTTAGTAAGATCCCATGTTCATTACAATTGTGGTCTTACCTTGACTTGAAGATGAAGTCCATGCTATCCTTCTGGACAACAATCTCTATTACTTTTTTGTAAAAGTCCTCCTTATTTTCCTCTAGTTTCAAAAGCCTAGCTTGTTGTTGCGTCTACCGTCTCTGCGTAGAATAACAGTAGCAACAAGAACCTGTGGGCTCACTTGCGCCCCCTTCAGTGCGGCAGAGGTTATGGCTGCCTCTCCTTGTGCTTTTTTCATTGCCGTTGTATGATGAGACCAGCGGGCTTAAATATCATATATACGTGAAATAAGTTATTTAGAGACTATGGATGGCGAGGATAAATGTAATAAAGGGATCTACAATCATTACATTGGTGACATACAGTGAGATGGTGCAGGCATGCGCTTAGGGCCCGCTTTCCAGACAGTTTCTGTGGGGTGACGCATTCTGAGGTGAGGCAGAGCTCATCTGTGCCTCACCTTACCCCACAGTAACTGGCTTGAGCGCGCTCACAAAATAAGTGTCGGCGCTACATTAGTGCCCGTACTCCAGCAAGTTACTGTGGGCTTACGAGAGGCAGAGCTCGTCCCTGCCTCACTCCTCTTCGCTCCCATGTAGTTGTAGCGGAGCTCGGCCAATTTGCTGATTTTGACTATAAAAAGCGATTGGAATCATACATACAACACAGATCAGTGGAGACATTTTATTATTATTACTATTTTCTTTAGTTGTTTTTCCGTTACATTGGAGTATGACAGGTGAGGCTCTGCCTCCCCTGACTGCACGTCGCTGCTCCCAACCCGTCACATGTTGACGGTCGGTCAGGACCCCTCCCCGTCACTCTATTACGGACAGGGTACCCCTTGAGAGTCAGTTTTCAACGGGCAGGACGTCCCATTGACTTGCATAGAGCTCCCTGAACATTGGTAATAGAGGAGTTGGGATCGCGGCAAAATGCTCTCTGCAGATCCATTCTCACAGCGTTTATCAACCTTTTTCTAACTCAATATCAAGCCACACTTATTGTTTTTACTTCTTTATTTTAATTGAATAATGTAGGACTTTTGTTGCCGTCAGTTATGGGGAGAGTAGGAGCTCAGAATACTGAAATCTGTATTGTTTCATCGTTTTTTCCTTCTAATTTTGTATTCTTTTCTAAACCACACACTGTTATTTACTCAACAATAACACATAATTGTCCTTGTGTTTATTTATTTGTTTGATTAATAAACACAAGTTGGAGTCCGTCAGGACCGAGGGTCGGAGCAGCTCATTTGCTTTAGAGAATTTTACACCCGGAAGTAAGTATTCTCTCCGCTTCGCTTGACAAACCCTGTGATAGTCCTCAAGCTCTGTGATTGGATGTTTGAGTGTGCTGCGAGGGTTACGCCGAGCGTCGAACAGCACTTGAAATGGGATGGAACCACGGCAGACTGTCCAAAACTGGATTTGAACGGATCCACCGCGTCCCCCCCTCCCCCACCCCGTCCCCAGAACTACACATGCTGGCTATTGTGTGTTTCGCAACATGTTCTCTATCTGTGGCACGTCTCTACTGGGAATTGTAGTTTTAAAAGACGTTTTTATATTTCCCATAATAAGAAGTTGCCAGTATTAAACTGTGTACATCCCTGGAGGTTTAGGGGATAGGAAACACTCAAATTTAAAACATATAATTAATAAATGGGTGAAAATTGCTTGTGCCCATAATGGGCAGCATTAATATATATACCCACATGACAGCTAAGGTCAGAAGAGCTTTATTTAACAGCTGGTCTTATGTCTGTGACCCCTCCTGTTGTTCATTGATACGCCTGAAACATGCACTTGTCAAGGTTCAGAGGCACATTTTGCAAATATGGCAGTAGCCATCGATCATCTTAAGATAATATATACTTTATTGATCCCAAGTTGGAAACATTTGCGTTACATCAGCATGTGTAACAGTTGTAAATATGCAGTGGTGTTTATTTGTAAATCATTTAGTATAATCACACAAATTCTGTGTTTTATATTTAATAATTCTGTGTTCTTTATTTATTGATTGTTCAATACCTGACAAGGCCGGAGATGAAAAACTCCTCAACAGTGCATTACAAGACATCTATCAATATGTGTGTATACCTCCACCATTAAACTTTCGTATTCTGCACATTTCTTGTACTATCTACATACATCTTACAAGAGTATAATACATATGTATAATATCAGTTAAAATAAGTGCTTAAACATACAGTAGTTAACATTGCAGGAAAGCAATATATTAGTACTTTGTCAGGCTTAATATTTATACCCCCAAAGCTTTTTTCTTATTCAAAATAAGACCTTAACCTAAAGTATTCTTTAATGTTTAAATAAAGCCTTATTAGTTTGTCTGTCTGTGTCTCCTATTAATATCTAATAATAAAAATAATACATTTCAATAACGTGCTTTAACCACCAGGTGTCCCTTTCTATCAGCTGTGCACTGTTATGGTGTAAATATACCAATATACCGATTGGATCAAATATAAAAGTCAACCCGAATTAGTATTGATACTGCAAGGAGACTTATATTGTGAAGAGAAATTGAAGATTTTTGTTTAATTGCTGATATATTTATGATCCACGTCACATATTTAGTTCCGGCGGCAGTTATTCCTGTTTGTCTAGAAGTCTTCTCATCAGGGCTCTATAAATAGAGAACTACAGTAGATATGTAATATTTAATGCAGCCGAACCGTGTATTACAATGCCGTTATGTGATGACCTCCAAAGAGAAAAGCAAGCACACTCGGAATAAAGTGTTATTTTTTTTTTTAAATGTTTTCGGATTTCACATCAACAGGAAGTCCGGTTAACTAAAATGTCCGTGCGGAACAATACCCCAACCCATAGATCCGTGGGTGAATAATGTCAATCACCACATTACACACATCCCTTCACATTTATATTTACATTAAAGTATTTCGTGAGGCCTTCTAAAATGTTTTAAAATATAATTAGGGTTGTAGTTGAAGAGTTTGTAAATTATTGCGTTGCCTGGCAACACAATCGCACAACGGCACGTCCATTAATTCCACAAACACACACATATATTAACATCGATTTAATACATTAGTGTAGCCTTTGTTTCTGCTAAAAGAGGTGTCGACCAGCTGGGGCAACAAGAAAATTGGAGAAATCGAGAGTGACTATTAAAAAATAAATTATTATTATATTAATATTGACAATAACAACCGACCGTCGGGGAGCGTTCTCATGGCGTCTATTATCAACGCTATGGGAGCTCTATGCAAGTCAATGGGACGCCCTGCCCGTTGAAAACGGACTCTCAAGGGGTACCCTGTCCGTAATAGAGTGACGGGGAGGGGCCCTGACCGACCGTCAACATGTGACGGGTTAGGAGTGAGAATGTGTTGGATGGGCACAGATGGATGTGGAATTAACCATGTTGAAGATTGAAACCCATACGTCCTCAGGTATTAAAGCATTTAAATCAAGCTCCCAGGCAGTTTTAATTTTGTTGAGGGGAGCATTTTCTTATACCTGTCAGCTTGTCATTGATAATGCGCAGATAACCTCTGCGCATTGGATATAATTTAAGAAGCATCTCAACGATGTTCGGCTCGGGTGCTTCTGGGAAGCTTGAGATCTTAGAATGGAGGAAATGCCTGATTTGCAGATATCTGAAGAAATTATTGTTCGGAAGGCTAAACTTTTCAGAAAGTTGCTCAAACGAAGCAAAGCTGTTGTTAATAAAACATGTGATACCATTCCCAAAACACAGAGTCAGATGCAGACAGTTGAAAAAGGTGGTTGGATAGAATAGGACTGAAGAGAGAGAAACCATGAAAGCCGAAGTGTTTTCTGAACTGAGCCCACACCCTCAATGTGTATCTAGCAACCGGATTATAACCCAAGTTTTTTGGAGGGAGAGGGAGTGAAAATCCGAGCAGGGCTAAGATCGAAAGTTCTTTGAAGGAACTCAACTCCATAGCCACCCAGGACGTACAGTCGGCCTGATTAGGAAAATGAGACCAAAACGTAATACAACGTATGTTGGCTGCCCAATAGTAAAAACGAAAATTAGGCAGTGAAGATGGGCTTTGTTCAGTCGGGGGCGCTTGCCCCTCCACATATAAGATGATATGACTGAGTCTAACAAGTCAAAGAAGGATTTAGGAATGAAAACTGGTATAATTTGGAAAAAGGTACAGGAATTTAGGAAGAATATTCATCTTTATAGAATTATTACGACCTACCAGTGTCTCTCCTTAAGTACAGTACATTAGCCTGTATGCCCATGATAAATTGCCTTAGCTAAACCTTGAGCTAACTTATCCATTAGCTAGTAGCCTACCTTGGTTAACTATATTTGTTATTGTCTTTTAGCTAATTAGCTGTAAACTTGAGGCACTGGCAGTTTAGTAATTTGTTCATCACCACTCACCTTCGAACAAGCCAAGAAAAGCCGACATAACATGGGACTGTAAAGTGGGAGGTGCTGCTACCTGTCTGTCAAGTGACTGCCGATGTCCGCACCGCTGTGCAGGAGACGTGGAGGGAGGGAGGGAGAGCTACGGAACTTCACAGTCTAATTTCCCGACATGATTATTTTTATTTTGTATTCAATCAATATATTGTTGGAAAGGGAAACTGCGCAAACAGCAGTAGATATATATTCATTTATTTAAAAAGGGAAAAAAAGGGCACTTTCTCTGGAGGAAGAAAAAGAGCAGGGGCTCAAGCCCATTTTGATGTCTGTGTGCACGTGCCTGACTGACAGCATAAAGGGACACTCTATGCTCGACCCCACTCCTCCAAATCCCAGAAATATCTTGGCTACTGCGAAGTGCAATTGCCAGTGGCTCCATGACCAGATCAAAAAGTAACGGGCTTAAGAGGCAACCTTGACAAGTGCCTCGTTGGAGGTCGAAAGGCTTTGATTGTATTGAGTTTGTGACGACCAAGGCCCTGGGCAGAGGTATAATAACTTAATCCAAGCAATGAAGTTCAGTCCAAAATTACATTTTTCTAAAAGCTCAAATAAATACTTCCACTCCGTCAAACGCCTTTTCAGCATCCAAGAAAATAACACACGCAGGAACTGTATCAGAGGGAGAGTACAAAATATCAAATAAACAACGTGTATTGAAATATGATAGGCGGTTTTTCACAAAATCAGTTTGGTCATCTAAGACAATTGTTGGCAGGATGTTCTCCAATCTTCGGGCCCGAACTTTAGCCAGAATGTTGGCATCAACGTTTAATAAAGAGATAGGCCTATAGGAGGAACATTCAATCAGGTATTTACCTTTCTTTGCAATAAGAGTGATGTGAGAGGGGTCTGCCTGCAGGCCTCAGCTCTCAGGACAGTTCTGGTGCAGGTGCCAATCTCAGGACACCTCCACTCTCAGTACAGGAAGTACCTTTCGCCCCCTGAAGGACCTTAGTATAGTAGTCTTTATTTTTACGTTATTATTCAAAGGTAAATAAGGAAGTGTGTGTTATATGAGATGGCAGAGAGGTTTCAGCTCTGATTATTAAATCAAAGAGGCTTAATGTTTTCTATTATATTATTTCACTTTAGCTATGTGGACGGTGTCAAGGTCCAATGTTGACCAAATTATTCAATAGCGAGTGTAACTAAAATATAAGATGTCTTTATTTTTATATATATATAAAAAATATTGTATTTCAATCAATCAATCAATGTTTATTTATATAGCCCAATATCACAAATGTTACATTTGTCTCAGTGGTCTTCACAGTTTGTACAGAATATCAGTATGACAATACGACACCCTCTGTCCTTAGACCCTCTGTCATTAGACCCTCACATCGTACAAGGAAAAACTTCCGGAGAAAACCCACAGTTTTAAAGGGAAAAATGGGAGAAACCTCAGGGAGAGCAACAGAGGAGGGATCCCTCTCCCAGGACGGACAGACGTGCAATAGATGCCGTGTGTAAAGTGAAAAGATAATACATTTGCAACATAGGTAGTCCATTATTTGCGTGCATTTCACCTTGCACGTGCAACTATGTGGCTTTTATCCTGGATTAAGTGTTTGTCTAACATAATAGTTTACTTTTCATTAATGAAGTATGACGCTGTGCTGTTAGTACGCTTGTCCCTGTTTGTGATTGGTCAAATGTTGCTAACCCCGCCCCTTTCATGTGAACGCGCTCTCAGCCGGACAGAGAAACCCTGGGTTGATTTACCGAGTTGATAACCAGCGTCGTAGGACCACTTAGCGAGATCTCGTTTGTTAGGGTTAGTTAAGCCAGATAACGATAGTTACGGCTGTAACTACGGTTCTATGAGTCCCGGATGACTGCCAGAGGCGGTGCTTTTAGCACTGGATATGTCCATCGCACGCATGCGCAGTTCGAGTACCTAATAACAACAAAGTCACCTGTGACCCACGTGACTACGGCTACATAGGCCGGCGTCACTAGTGGATCGGTTCCCAGAATCTTCTCGCGAGCACACAAGAATTCTGAGTGACCGGAAACTCTGGCGGTCATCCGGGACTCATAGAACCGTAGTTACAGCCGTAACTATCGTTCTATTTCGTCCCTACTGACCGTCAGAGGCGGTGCTTTTAGCACTGGATGACTATACCAACCATGTCATGAAGAATCCGAACACTTGCTTACCTAGCTGGAAGCAGCGGAGGTCGGCAACAGGACCACGCCCAAAGGATGGGGAGTGGCGACATTGACCCGGTAGAACCTGGAGAATGTGCCAAACGATGCCCACGACGCCGCAGCGCAGATGGTCTCCAGAGACACCCCTCTCAGGGCAGCCCAAGACGTTGAGATGCTCCTTGTAGAGTGACATCTTACCCCTGATGGTGGGGGGCGGCCACTGGCCCCACAGGCATGTGAGATTGTATCCACAACCCAGTTGGACAGCCGCTGTATGGAGAGAGCGCAGCCCCTTCTCGTGCCGCCATGGCAAATGAAGAGCTGCTCTGACTGTCGTATATGGGCCGTAGCACCAATATACGCCTCTAGGGCACGCACAGGGCACAGCAACTCAGGCGTGCCGTTCTCCTGTGGGACGCGCCAGCTGGATAGGCCGATTGGAATGGGCTAGTGGAAGCACCTTGGGCAGGAACGCCACGTTCGGCCAGAAGGCAACACCCGAGCCATCGGAGTTCCACCTCAGGCATGTATCGCTCACGGAGAGGGCATGTAGCTCTCCAACTCGTTTCCCTGAGGTCGTGGAAAGCAGAAATGCTGCCTTTAAGGACAGCCACTTAAGCTCCACCTGGGCCAGGGGCTCGAAGGGAGGAGATGATGGGGCATCCGGCAGCAGGGGCAGGTCCCAAGCCGGAGCCCTCGGGGTGCTAGGGGGATGCTGCCGTAAAGCCCCTCTCAGGAAGAGGGACACCAACCTGTGCCCCGCCGTGGCACCGTCGACCCGAATATGTCGCGCAGAAATAGCAGCCACATAAATTCAGAGTGGAGTGAGAACGCCCACTGTCTAGAAGGGACTGCTGTCTGGGCAACAGCGTACGTGCTGTCCCAAGGAACACGCACATTCTTGCCCCCCAGTAGGGGTAGAAAGTGCGTGAGTGCAAGCTGCACAGCCCGAAGCTCTAGCACGTTGGCATGGCGTGCACCCTCCTGGGCAGACTACTGACCCTGAACGGTCCTGCCCTGCCGTACTGCACCCCACCCTGAGAGACCTGCACCTATGGTGACGGTCTCCTGGCGGGATGGAATGGCGCCCATGGGCACGCCCATCAGGAGATAGGCCCTGCCCCTCCAGTGTGACCGAGAGTGGAGGCAACGCTGCGACACCCTGACTTCCCTGCGCCTGTGCCACTTGGCGTCCAAGTGAAGGCTGTTCAGCCACATCTGCATTGGGCGCAACGCCAGCGGGCCCAATGGCCGAGGCAGCCTGCCCAAGGGCCGAAGGAACTGAATATAAGGCACCATGTTGCCCGGCCCACGTGGAAGTAGGCATCCCTCAATTCCACGGCTGTGCATGTGCTGTGAGTATATAGAGTGGCAGCACCTTCAGGAATCTGTTGATTCCTCTGAGGTCCAAGATCAGGCGAAAACATGCAAGATGTTAGCCAAGCGGCTGCTGCTAACAATCAAGCGAGATCAAGTCAAACACAAATGAAGAGAACAGCACAGAGCCGTAGTTACAGCAGTAACCATGGCCAGTGCTTACACGGCATAGAACCGTAGTTACAGTAGTAACTATGGCCAGTACTTACACGGCTTAGAACTGTAGTTACAGTAGTAACTATGGCCAGTACTGACACGGCTTAGAACCGTAGTTACAGTAGTAACTATGGCCAGTACTTACCTTACTCTCTGCATCTAAACAAAAAACGGGCAAAATATGGCACACTGGGCTTTCCATACTAAATTGAATGAGAGACGCAGCTAAAGCTGGGACTCAAATGCTACTGATAGCTCGGGCACAACGCCACAAGCAGAACTTTCAAAAGAGCATAATAAGGGCAATTTTATGGGAGAGGAAGTGGGAACACTGTCGTCACCAGAAAGTCTAAGCCAAACAATAAATAAGACTGCAATCAGGACAACTTAGCTGGGAGAGGGTGCAGGGACACAGCCATCACCAGCAACAAGTTGACACAAACCTGTCCGTCAAGGCTCTGCACAGCGCACAGCCGGCCACAGCTCCTGGAGGACGCGTTAACAACCCGTAGCTCCGAATGTGAGTCGCGAAGCTGTACGCGGCCAGCTGCTTGCAGAGAAATCCCTCAGATCAAACGTTCAAACCTGAACGCTGTAGGCTACAAGAATGTAGCCGCGGTACTCTCGCGCAGCGAGAAGATGAAAAGGAAGCGATCCACTTGTGACGCCGGCCTATGTAGCCGTAGTCACATGGGTCACAGGTGACTTTCTTGTTATTAGGTACTCGAACTGCGCATGCATGCGATGGACATATCCAGTGCTAAAAGCACCGCCTCTGGCGGTCAGTAGGGACGAAATAGAACTCAAAGATATTTGTTCTTCTTCAAATTGTTATCATTGTGAAATTCTGAAGAGTAGAGCCTAGAATAAAAGTTCCTGAACGTGTCATTACATGTGGTCTGAGGTGGTATACTGCCATCCTCCTTTGCAATTTTAGTTATGAACTGCTTAATAATAATACATGAGACTTATATAGCGCTTTTCTAAAAACTCAAAGACGCATTTACAGAGAATAAAAACAACAAAAAAACAAAGTAAAATATAAAAAGAGATGAACTAAAACAGAAAAGAGGGAGTCAGTGGTTTATTGCAGTGTTGAACAGGTGGGTTTTGAGTGATGTTTTGAATGTGGAGAGGGAGGAAGAGTCTCTGATGGATTGGGGTAGTGAGTTCCAGAGGGTGGGTGCAGCAACGGCGAAGGCTCTGTCGCCGCAGGACTTGAGGTTGGTCCGGATTGGGGGGGACAGGATGTTACGAACTCAGACACTTAGGATGTAGGACCCAATTGCACGACCCGGGAGACAGAGGTAAAGTATTTGTAAGATACTTTATTTTCCAATACAGCAGTGAACAACAAAAAGGGTAACTATCAATCTCTAGCCGAGATGACAAAAATAGCGAACAAAAAATGAAAGCGCTCACGTAGTGAGGAATGAAACTTTTTACGAGCACAAGAAACATTGACCTGACCATAGCATAAGACAATACGAACTGACGAGGAACACTGGGAGACAGGGGAATTTATACACATGACAATGAGAAACAGGTGGGAACAATCAGGGGCGGGACTGACGCTGATGAGCACAGGAGACACAGAAAGGATGCCAGGTGAAAACAATCAGGAAACCTGGAATGAGAGATAATTGGTGAGTGAGAACACAAACATAAAACATGAACCTGAATCTCTCTAGCATTTCTGTCGGTGCACAACAGTACCCCCCCCCCCTCTAGGGCCAACTCCTGATGGCCCAGGCTGATTGTAAAAGTCGTGGATAAGAGTCTTGTCTACGATAAATGAAGCAGCTACCCAGCTCCTAGCCTCAGGACCGTAACCCTTCCAGTCTACCAGGAATTGCTTCCCCCTACCCCTATTACGGACCTTCAGTAGCTTACGGACCTTGTAAACCTCACCCCCTTCAAAGAACTGGGGCCGTGGCGGGGGCTTGGAGGCGGGAACAAGTGTGCTCTCACACACCGGCTTGATCTTGCTGACGTGAAACGTCGGATGCACTCTCATATTCCTGGGGAGTTGCAAGCGTACAGACACCGGGTTGATGACTCTGGACACCGGAAAAGGACCCACAAATCTCGGAGCTAGATTCTTTGAGGCGACATGGAGTGGTAAGTCCTTAGTGGAAAGCCAAACCTTTTGGCCTGGTCTGTAGGAGGGAGCGACCCTGCGATGGACGTCTGCAACAGCCTTCATCCGAGCTGAACTTCGGAGAAGAGACTGACGAGCACCAGCCCAAACTCGGCGACAACGTCTGATCATTGCATGAGCCGATGGAACCATCACCTCTTCCTCGTTGTTAGTGAAAAGCGGAGGCTGGAAACCATTGACACAATGGAATGGAGAGAGACCTGTGGCTGCCGTAGGAAGAGTATTGTGGGCAACCTCGACCCATGTGAGGTGGTCACTCCAGGTGGTCTGGTTCCGGGAGACAAGACAACGTAGCGTAGTCTCTAGTTCTTGGTTCAGACGCTCCGACTGTCCATTTGACTGAGGGTGATATCCTGATGACAAGCTGACGGTGGCACCTATGAGTCGACAAAACTCCTTCCAGAAAATGGAAATGAATTGTGGACCCCTGTCGGAAACAATGTCATCAGGGAATCCATGGATCCTGAATACGTGATTCATCATGACCTCTGCTGTGACTTTGGCAGAGGGAAGCTTGGTCAATGGGATGAAGTGAGCCATCTTTGAAAATCGATCCACCACTGTTAGGACCGTAGTCTTGCCTCTGGATGAAGGAAATCCGGTCACAAAATCCATCGAAATGTGTGACCAAGGACGTTGGGGAATCGGCAGCGGCTGGAGCAAGCCCATCTTGACTTGAGATGAGGTTTTATTACACGCACACACCGGACAAGCCGCTACGTACTCCGCCACATCCTTCCTCATGGCTGGCCACCAGAAACGTTGTTGAATCCTGAACATTGTCTTTGTTACTCCCAGATGGCACGAAAACACAGATGAGTGAGCCCAGTGGATGACCTTGGAGTGAAGAGCCTCAGGAACAAACAGCAGATTGTTGGGACACTCGCTAGGTGCTGGATTCATGCCATTCGCCTTTTTAACGTCCGACTCCACTTGCCAGGAAAAGGCTCCGATCACACGGTTAAGTGGAAGGATGGTCTTGGGCTCTACCGCAAGTGGTTCTGGATCGTAAAGACGAGACAAAGCATCAGGTTTTTGATTCTGAGACCCGGGACGAAAAGAGAGTGTGAAGTTGAACCTACTAAAGAATAGTGTCCACCTGGCCTGACGGGAGTTGAGACGTTTAGCCTTTCTTATATATTCCAGATTCTTGTGATCTGTCCAGACTAAAAACGGCTGCTCTGCACCCTCTAGCCAGTGTCTCCATTCCGCGAGGGCAGCTTTTACAGCTAACAGTTCCTTGTTTCCCACGTCATAATTCCGCTCTGACGTTGTCAACTTCCGCGATAGGTAAGCACATGGATGCATTTTGTTGTCTTCTACTGAACGTTGAGACAGTACTCCTCCAATTCCCTCATTTGAAGCATCAACCTCGACCATAAACTGGCGCTGGGGGATCTGGAATGGTGAGTATGGGAGCTGATGTGAATCGCACTCTGAGGCGTTGGAAAGCGATGTCCGCCTGGGGAGTCCACTTGAAGGGAACCTTAGGAGAAGTCAGAACATGCAGAGGGGCAGCAACAGAACTGAAATTCCTAATAAACTTCCTATAGAAGTTAGCAAACCCTAAAAACTGCTGAACCTTCTTCCTGGAGTCTGGTGTGGGCCACTGGGATACTGCACTGATTTTAGCAGGATCTATTTGCATATGATTAGGTGAGATTATGTATCCTAAGAAAGACACCTCTTCTGTGTGGAACTCACATTTCTCTGCCTTAACATATAGCTGATTCTCCAGCAGTTTCTGCAAAACCTGGCGGACATGGTTAACATGAGATTTTGCGTCTGGGGAGAAAATCTGAATATCATCCAGATACACAAACACTGAAATATTCAAAAATTCCCGCAAAACCTCATTCACAAAAGCTTGAAACACAGCCGGTGCATTGCATAGTCCAAAAGGCATTACTAGGTACTCATAGTGACCGCTCTGAGTGTTGAATCCTGTCTTCCACTCATCCCCTTTTCTTATTCTAACCAAGTGATATGCATTTCTTAAATCTAAATTGGTGAATATCTTGGCAGTTTGAAGCAGTTCAAAAGCAGATGACATGAGTGGCAGAGGATAGCGGTTCTTCACCGTAATGTCATTTAGTGGACTAGTCTATGCAAGTTCACAGAGACCCGTCTTTCTTTCCCACAAAGAAAAATCCCGCTCCGGCTGGAGAAGATGAAGGACGGATAATCCCTGATTTGAGTGAAGAGGAGATGTATTCGTCCATTGCTGCTCTCTCAGGTCTCGAAATCGAGTAAAGTCTCCCCTTGGGAATGGGAGCTCCCGGTAAGAGATCAATGGGACAGTCAAAATCTCGGTGAGGAGGTAGCGACAGGGCTTTGGACTTGTTAAAGGCTTCCTTTAAATCATGGTAACAGGGAGGTACCTTCTGTAGATCAGGATAGTCAGGGTGACCTATAATGATTCTACTAGAGTCTGTTGGTGCATTAACAGGTTGCTAACGTTTACACCTGCCCATACAATCCTCTCCCCATTCCTTAATTTTCCCTGAACGCCAGTCAATGTGAGGATTGTGGGTCTTCAGCCATGGAAACCCCAAAATAATCGGGTGCTGAGCCGACTCAAAAATATGAAATTGCATGCTCTCGGTATGGTCCTTATTCACAGTAATCTGAATTGGCTCAGTACAATGGGTAACTGTGAACAACAAGCGGCCGTCTAAGGCACTGGCATTAATAGGATGAGATAGCGGAACAGTCTTTATTTCTAGCTGATTTACTACGCCCCAGTCCATAAGGCTTTCGTCAGCCCCCGAGTCTATTAACACACCCTGGTCAATGGTCTGATTGTTAATACAAATGTTTACCTGAGTAACAGGTCGAGGAGGGAAGTCTACGGGAAACTTGCTCACCAGCGCCCTCCTTTTGACTGGTGAGCACGATCTTTTCCCGGGCATGAAGAGAGTTGATGATCCGGCTGGCCGCAGTAGAAACAACAACCCTCCCGTAGACGGCGCTGCCTCTCCTCCAGAGAAAGCCTGGTTCTTCCCAGCTGCATGGGTTCACCGGAGTCATTCGGAAGTGTAGTCCTCTGACGGTCCGGTAACATGGGCTGGAAATCCTCAGCTGGCGGCGCGACCCTCCGAGACTAATTCTGGAAGCTGGGAATAACATCTCGGTTGCGTCAACGCTCCCTCTCTCTTTCCCGAAGACGGTTATCGATCCGGATGGCCACAGCGATGAGGGATTCCAGATCCCGGGGTGTCTCCAGTGGAGCCTGCTGGTCCTTTATCGGTTCCGAAAGTCCCGTCATGAAGGCGTCACGAAGAGCCGGAACATTCCATCCGCTGTCCGCTGCTGCTGTACGAAACTCGATGGCATAATCAACCACCTGACGGTTGAGCTGACATATTTGAAACAGTCTTCTGCTGGCCTCTGTAGCAGGCGATGAGTGGTCAAAAATGCGACTCATAGTCTCTATGAAATCGGCCAATGAGTAACATAGTTCGGTTTCTCTAGACCATCTGCAGTAGCCCAGGCTGCAGCTCTTCCCGTTAAATGTGACACAATAAACGCCACTTTACCATGGTCAGATGAAAAAGCTCCTGGGTTGTGTTGAAAATGCAGATCGCACTGTACCAGAAAGGCTCTGCAATTCGAGGAATCTCCGGAAAATCTCTCCGGAAGAGCCAGCCGTAAAGGGGAAGAAACAGCCTGACTTGGGTAGTCAGCTGGAGTATTGATAGGCAACCTCTCAGCTGTGGATGACGTCACCGGAGGAGCAGTCTGTTGGTGAGTGAAAAAATGATTCATTTGGGCAACCAGTTGTTGCATCTGTGTAGATAAGTCTTCCTGAATCCCGGCCTGGCGTCCTCTCAGCTCTTGCATTTCCTGGCTGACTATGCCCAGCTGTTCCTCATGATGAAAAATCTTCACGCCATGTGCTGACAGAGCGGCGTGAAGCGTTCTTGGGTCGGCTGGGTCCATAATGGTCAGTTCGTTCTGTTACGAACTCAGACACTTAGGATGTAGGACCCAATTGCACGACCCGGGAGACAGAGGTAAAGTATTTGTAAGATACTTTATTTTCCAATACAGCAGTGAACAACAAAAAGGGTAACTATCAATCTCTAGCCGAGATGACAAAAATAGCGAACAAAAAATGAAAGCGCTCACGTAGTGAGGAATGAAACTTTTTACGAGCACAAGAAACATTGACCTGACCATAGCATAAGACAATACGAACTGACGAGGAACACTGGGAGACAGGGGAATTTATACACATGACAATGAGAAACAGGTGGGAACAATCAGGGGCGGGACTGACGCTGATGAGCACAGGAGACACAGAAAGGATGCCAGGTGAAAACAATCAGGAAACCTGGAATGAGAGATAATTGGTGAGTGAGAACACAAACATAAAACATGAACCTGAATCTCTCTAGCATTTCTGTCGGTGCACAACACAGGAGGTTGGCAGCAGCAGAGCGGAGGGAGCGGGTGGGAGTGTGTCTGTGGAAGAGGTCAGTTAGGTAGGATGGGGCCAGGCTTCGTACGGAGCCCCTAAAGGGACATGAAAAAGAAGAAAAAAAGAGAGAGAGAAAAAAGTCGGGATAACGGGTTAGTTTCTCGGGAGCACGAGAGAGATTTTTTTTTGGGAGAAAGTTACCGCTGCGCCAAGGAGGAAGTGGAGCACACAGGACACAACCATTTCATTGCAGACTGTTATGTTTATGTGGGGAAATGACAGTGCATACATTATTTGAGGGGGGGGGGGGTGCTAGTGAATTGTCAACAGGGGGGACTCTCGCTGCGGGGAAACGGTGGACCTCTGTCGCGCAACTTCAATGATGCCGTTTAAAAACATAAAAATGTAAGGGCAGTGCCGGCCGTCAGCGAACCGAGCCGTCCATCAACGGCCGTTCTGTGATTCTCCAGATTCTACAGATGACCAGTCCGCCCCACACACACACCTCTACACACATTGAACCGCCCGATTACTCCCCATTTTATTAGTTTTATGAAGGAGATGTCCGGTCAGTAGGGTGCTCAGCTCCGCTCTGTGTGTGTGTGTTCTGAGTGTTTGTTTCCCTTTAAACCAGCTGCGGGCAGCAGGTACTCTGAGATTCATGGACATTAATTCATAGATCAAAGCAGACTGGTTTACAGACTCTCCTGTTTTGCCAATCTTAAACAAATAGCTCTACACCCCTGGCCGAAATGTCCATAAAATTAAGTCTGAGTTCGAAATATATCTCAAATAATGTATCAGGGGTGCAAATTCGTCATGGATAAAAAAGGTGACAAGGTTCGAATTCAATGATGCCGTTTAAAAACATAAAAATTTAAGGGCAGTGCCGGCCGTCAGCGAACCGAGCCGGCATTTATCGGCCCTTGGCGACCGGCCGTTCTGTGATTCTCCAGATTCTACAGATGGCCAGTGACTGGCCATCTGTAGAATCGGATCTGAAAGCATTGGACGTTTCCTCTAACAACTTTGCGTTGATTGCGAGAATCTGGTTCGGCAGTATTGCTTGTTTTCTTGTTTCTGCCAGTTCAACTGCCCTGTTGTGCTCCACACTATCCCGATGCTTGTAGATCTTTATACTCAAGTTGTTCTTTGTTTTACTGGTTACGTCCCCGTTCATCCATTCTTCTGATAAGTGCGCTCCACCTTTATCAGTAGCCCTACTGAGGAGAAGGCTTTTAGCATCCCTGCAAAGAGTACAGCCTATGCATCCATCCTTGGAGAACAGCCATGGGAGGCGTGTGATCCACTCACTCCACTGTTGGCTGGTCCAGCCAGCCGGCGGCCGCGGGACCACCGCAGCAACTTCGCCCCACCCATCTCGAGCAGCAGGCAGGGAGGAAGAGGAAGAACAGGTGGGGTGGTCATCAGCAGCATCATCATCTTCTTCCACATCTCCTTCGACCTCTACTATGGTAGTTGTAGTCATCAAGTTAGCTTCTCTTGGCTCGTCTTCTTGTGTCTCTTCAGCCCCCAAGTTAACGTTAGCTGTCAAGTTAGCACTAGCACTGACGTTAGCTCCCTCCTCTCTCGGTTCAGTTGTAGCAGCAGTCACAACGTACGATGTGCTACCACCAGCAGGGGCAGTTCTAGGGGGGGCAGGGGGGGCCAGTGCCCCCCTAACACTGACCTCTGACCCCGCTGTGGCCCCCCTAACAATGAAAAGTTTTTTTTTTTTAAATGTATATATTCTGGTACTCGGTTTGCCAAAAACCGCAGGATTTTGTTGCTGTAATGTGAGATTGTGCAGACACCCTTATGTAAAGTAGAGATGTAACTGTTCATTGCCTTTATTTTTATATAAATATGGTGTTAGTGCAAACATTGCACTATAACTTAAGCTGAAGCTAACAGTAATAACTATAAGATCTATCTGAAATAAATATGTGTACTGAAACAAATACCAATAACTGTATTGCATTGTTTTCTTATGCGCAATTACTTCATACTGTCTAGTTCTCTTTTTCGTCCTGCATTTATTGTGCCCCCCTCAGAAAATAACTGGCCCCCCAGTGGCCCCCCCAGTCAAATTGGTCTAGAACCGCCACTGACCACCAGCTACATTCGGTTGGTCTTCTTGATCAGGTTGTTTGGCCGTCTTTTTAAAGAAATTGCCCAAGGTAAGTTGTTTTTTTCTTTTCGACATGTCAGCAGCAGCAACAATGCCTGGTAAACATGCAGTGCTAACTAAACGAGCTTGTGAGTGAGTGGGTAGTGGGCTCTATGGTAGTGGGTGGAGCTGCGGGCAGCGTGCAAGCAGGCGACACTTTTTTCATGAATCATAAACTCTAAATATAATTTTATTTCACTTATTTTACACCTTTGAAAAAAAAAACATGCCCAAAATCGAATTTATTTGGTCATCATATCAGTATTTTAGAGATGTCACCACTAGGGGAGCTATAGCTCCCCCTGCTCCCCTCCAGTTCGCACCCTGGGCCAGTCTGCCCCACACACACACACCTCTACACCAGCGACGTGCGGTCAGGGGAGGCAGGTGAGGCAGAGCCTCACTTGTCATTCTCCAATGTAACGGAAAAAAATAATAATAATACAAATAATAATAATAATCAAATGTCTCCACTGATCTGTGTTGTAAATGTGATATCTGTATGATTCCAATCGCTTTTTATAGTAAAAATCGGCTAATTTGCCGAGCTCCGCTACAACTACGGAGAGCGATGAGATTGAGGAGTGAGGCAGGGACGAGCTCTGCCTCACAGAAGCCCACAGTAACTTGCTGGAGCACGGGCACTAATTTAGCGCGGGCACTTATTTTGTGAGCGCGCTCAAGCCAGTTACTGTGTGGTGAGGTGAGGCACAGATGAGCTCTGCCTCACCTCAGAATGCGTCACCCCACAGAAACTGGCTGGAAAGCGGGCCCTAAGCGCATGCCTGCACCATCTCACTGTATGTCACCAATGTAATGATTGTAGATCCCTTTATTACATTTATCCTCGCCATCCATAGTCTCTAAATAACTTATTTCACGTATATATGATATTTAAGCTCGCTGGTCTCATCATACAACGGCAATGAAAAAAGCACCAGGGGAGGCAGCCATAACCTCTGCCGCACTGAAGGGGGCGCAAGTGAGCCCATAGGTTCTTGTTGCTACTGTTATTCTACGCAGAGACAAGCTAGGCTTTTGAAACTAGAGGAAGATAAGGAGGACTTTTACAAAAAAGTAATAAAGATTGTTGTCCAGAAGGATAGCATTGACTTCATCTTCAAGTCAAGGTAAGACCACAATTGTAATGAAAATTGGATCTTACTAAGAGAGAACAATCCAATATTTTGATTTTGGGTATCCTTTTGTTGACTAAAAAAGCTTTTGAAAATAACAGAATATTTCGATTAAAGGTGGGGTAGGTAAGTTTGAGAAACCGGCACGATATACACTTTTTGTTATATTCCATGGAATGCTCTTAACATCCCGATAGCAATGAATAGCAAAAAATACATAAAAACATTTCATCTGTGGAAGCCGTAGTACTGTAAAAAGCACGACCACTCATTTTAGCCGGCCCGGCTAAAATAACCTGCCTGTCAGCCTTCCATCTGTGCACAAACTTATCTCGTGCCCTCATTGGTCATGTGCGCGTTCGTGTGTGTTGGAGGAGGGCTTTGTATTTTCAAATTCTAGCGCACTCGAGCTGGTTTCTCCAAAATTACCTACCCCGCCACCTTTAAGGTCAAAATACATAATATTTGTAAATCTGACTCTGAAAGACTCAGTGCCTCACCAGCCATGAACCTCACCGCACGTCACTGCTCTACACACATCGAACTGCCCAATTACTCTCCCTTTTATTAGTCAGTGACTGATACACAGTAAGGGGGCGTGTCAACAGCTGACGATTTCACTGAAGGATGGTCTGGTGGCTCCTCGCTCCTCTGGGAACAGATAACTGCCATGGAACGCTCCTTGAGATGGCGCACAAAAGAGAGCGAGGATCCAGAAGGAAGGAAATGACAAATAAGAGATATGGCATCGAGCTAGAGAATATTCTGTAGACTGCTGAAGCCTCATGGCTTCCTCTGAAGCAGAACGCTTCAGAGAAGAAGAGTTTTGGTTATGACTTCCCCCCACAAGTCAGCAGGAGCTTATTTCAGCTCAGTTTAATATCCTCTGTCTAGAACAGTGGTTCCCAACCTGGGGGGCAAAGATCGCAGGGGGGGCGCCAGGCCTCAGATGATTTGAGGCCAAATATCATATTTAGACTTTTTTTTTTTTACATATAATTGTAAAGCAATACATGATTGTCGCTAAAAGCCTTGTCTCTACATTACAAGAAAATATACAAAATAATTGTTTAATTAATTTCAATAACAATTCAAGTTAGTAGCTATTAAAGGCATAAAAAGACAGAAATGTATAATTCTTTCTTTAATAGAAATGTTTCTTCTGCCCGTAAAGTGTCCAAACCAGGCTTTTCTGGATAAGCGCATTTTTAAAACATAGTCATTGTCCATGCCGGTTTCAGTTGGATTATTTGTCACAGTTGCTCCGATCAGATCGGTCTCCTCCATTTTGTAGATTATTTACGACTTTTGAATCCACATAAACACATCGGCAAAATCCGGCTTACTTTGAGCATGTGTTTTACACAGTTTAATCCCTTTGTGAATTGTTTCCACTTGCGCCGTCCTTTAATTTCTTCATACAGCGGGAATCCAAATGAATGAATCCTGAGTCCAATAACCATCAAAGTCACTCCAATAGTGCTCCTTAATTACGCTTTCATCCTCCTTTAACAAAATACATCACATTCATCCAGTTTGTGACAGTAGTTGTAGCATTTTTGAGACTTTTAAACTTTAATTACTGCTGCTGCGCCCCCCCCCCCCCCTTGTGTGTGTGTGTGGGGGGGGGGGGGCGCAACTTCCAACAGGTGTCATTTGGGGGTGCTCTTTGAAAAATGGTTGGGAACCCCTGGTCTAGAAGACTCATTTACAGACACAGAAACGTCTGTTTGTTTCAACATGTCTTTACGTACTGGTGTGATATTAACTGTGATCTTGGTTTTGTTTTGTTCACCTTTGAGAAAGAGGTGGCACCAGGGCTGGCTGTGTTCTTTCAGAACGTCTTCATCTTTTTTAGGTGAGTACAACATGAAACAGTAGTGGAATATTAAATCATCAACAGTGTTAATTATATTTATTTAATATTTAACATTCTATATTTTTTCTTTTCATTTGGATTTTAAGCATCTAAATTGAGAGCACCAATATTTGTATGACCATCCTATAATTTTACTCTCTAAACGCCAGAAGTCAGACAGCAGTTGATACTTTACACTCCATGTTGTTGATTTGACATGCAGCAGTTTTCTATGAGCGGAGCACACATTTTAAACGTAAATATCACACACAACATTTATTTAGTGGTTGGAGGAAAAATCCTGATTGAGATTAATATTCATTTAATTGTGTGGCAGTCATTTCAGCCCAGCGGGCATCAGGTTCAGGCGTCAGACTTGAGAGATCATATGTTTCCAGCATGTGGGACGCAGAGAGGTCACAGAGAGGTCACACTAAGAACTCATGGCTAAAGCTGCTGGTGACACTTTGTGAAACCGCTAGAATTCGAAATGTGCACATTCTGTCCAAAGATGGACCAGAAATGAAAGGATTACTAAATACTGCTCAATAAAGGTTGAAATTAATTAGTGCGAATGCTGTTTACAGCATTCCACTATAGTGCTTCAAATCTTTATTCTTCCCCTTATTATTAGTGCGAATGCTGTTTACAGCATTCCACTATAGTTCTTCGAATCTTTATTCTTCCCCTTATTAGTATTAGTGCGAATGCTGTTTACAGCATTCCACTATAGTGCTTCAAATCTTTATTCTTCCCCTTAGTATTAGTGTGAATGCTGTTTACAGCATTCCACTATAGTGCTTCAAATCTTTATTCTTCCCCTTATTATTATTAGTGCAAATGCTGTTTACAGCATTCCACTATAGTACTTCAAATCTTTATTCTTCCCCTTATTATTATTATTTCAGCCAATACTTTAGCACTCCATAACTTCAGCTTATTTTCAGCTACAGAAACCATTCAAATATTAAACTATTCAGCCTGTTCAGGAATCGATGGGAAACCTTCAACTTTTCCAAAATATGTCATGCTTTTTGAAATATTCAGCTTTTTAAACTCTTTTTTTAACATTGAAGTCAATGGGAGATGAGCCAATACTTTGACTCTCCATACCTTCAGCTTATTTTCAGCTACAGAAACCATTCAAATATTAAACTATTCAGCCTTTTCAGCAATAGATGGGAAACCTTCAACTTTTTCAAAAATATTTCATACTTTTTGAAATATTCAGCTTTTTAAACTCTTTTTTTAACATTGAAGTCAATGGGAGATGCCTTCAAATCCACTTTTCCTACACTTTGCGCCAAATGCTTCTCCTTCCACATAATTTCAGGTAGACACTTCATTCCAACTTTCAAAGGATCACAATACCTTCAGCTATAAAACTTGTATAAAAGATTTTTGATATCTCTTAAACTTTTTGAGATATTGAATTTAGTTTGGAGCTTGGTAGAGAGGCCTTTTTCAGATTTTAACATTAGAGTGGATGGAGCAGCTCGTTAAGTCTAGAGTGCTTTGATCTCAAAACAGAGTGCAGCAGTGCCTGAAATTCTCCCCCAAAAATGTTTTAAACTTGCTATAATTCCCAAACCCTACACTCCTCAGGCTTATTTTTTCATGAAAAACGTAGGAAAACCTCTCCTAGGTTGGAAAATAAAAAAAGATTAAGAAAAAAAATTAAATAAAATGCCTCTTGAGGGCATGAAGAGACAAAAAGTCCAGCTAGCTCCCAATTGATTGCCATGTTAAATTGTTCTGGATCTTTCTTCAGAGCAGAGAGAAGTACACTTTAGACAAACTGCTCCCATCTCCACATTTTACACACAAAACCCAAAAAAACAACATATTTCAGTTCATTGGGGTTCCCTGATGCTCACGGTCTGGTAATGTTTTGATAAGAGCCATAGTTTTTGAACAGGTGGCAAAATTGTCAGATATAATCCCCAATGCATTCTTATGGGACTCAGTGCTGCAGTTGGTTGTCATGGTGTTGCTGGGCAGATTGGAGCCACACACACAGACACACACACACACTCTCTCTCTCTAACACACACACACTCTCTCTCTCTCTCTCTCTCTCTCTCTCTCTCTCTCTCTCTCTCTCTCTCTCTCTCACATGCACACTCTCTCTCTCACACACACACTCTCTCTGACACACAGACACAGACACACACTCTCTCTCTCACACACACATGCACACTCTCTCTCTCACACACACACACACACACACACACACACACACTCTCTCTCACACACAGACACACACTCTCTCTCTCTCACACACACACACACACACACACACACACACACTCTCTCTCTCTCTCTCTCTCTCTCTCTCTAACACACACACACGCTCTCTCACACACACAGACACACACTCTCTCTCACACACACAGACACACACACACACACACTCTCTCTCTCTCTCACACACACACAGACACACACACTCCCTCTCTCTCTCACACACACACACACACACACACACACACACACACACACACACACACACACACACACACACACACACACACACACACACACACACACTCTCTCTCACACACACAGACACACACTCTCTCTCTCACACACAGACACACACTCTCTCTCTCTCTCTCTCTCTCTCACACACACACACACACACACACACACACACACACACACACACACACACACACTCTCTCTCTGACACATACACCGACACACATTCTCTCTCACACACACACAGACACACACACTGTCTCTCTCACACAGACACACAAACTCTCTCTCTCACACACAGACACACACACACTCTCTCTCACACACAGACACACACACACACACACTCTCTCTCTCTCACACACAGACACACACACACACACTCTCTCTCTCTCACACACAGACACTCTCTCACTCACACACAGACACTCTCTCTCTCTCACTCACACACACACTCTCTCTCTCTCACACACAGACACAGACACACACACACACATACAGACACACTCCCTCTCTCTCACACACAGACACACTCTCTCTCTCTCTCTCACACACACACACACACACACACACACACACACACACACACACACACACACACTTTTGTAGACAAAGGATACTGGCCTATGCTGAAATATCAAAGTCTCTGCAGAGCACGACACATGGCCAAAAAGACTGAGACCAACTGACCTTTGACCCTGACCGACAGTGTAACTTGAGAAGGCACTGTCAATGACTGACTCTGGGGTGACTCTGACCAGACCAAGACTTTACAACCTGACAGACGGTGTGAGTGTGAATGAATGCCGGCATGTTATCAGTGTAACTGCATGATTCTAAAACAATAACTAACCAAGCATGTTTTTGGACTAACATATTATTACCCGTTTCTAATCTACTTGATGATATTTTACTCCCACAGGAGGTGGCAGTTTGCAGAATGTGAAACTCAAACTAAAACATGAAGATTCTGTTTCTTTTAGGACTGAAGGATGGAGAGAAACACTTCATCTCACTGAAGTGTTTACTGTGGAAATGATGGATGTACATTTGGGAAAATGTTTGGTATTTTCTTATAATCCATGGTTACACATGATTTCATGTGTAAAAAGGGGGAGTGTAAACTTCACAATGTACATTTTTCATTTAGGGACTGAAAGGAACCTGCTGCCCCAACTCGATTGTTCAATCTGACCATTGATTGACAGTTTTAGAATGGACCTGCTCCATATCTGGGGATAAGATACTGTTTGATGAATGTTGACATGTTTCTAATATTGATTGAGTTATAACAGGTAACATAGATGCAGAATCAGTGGCCAAGGGGCTACTGTAAGTTGACCGGTGAGTAATGTTTCAACAGGTATTAAAGTAACTGAGGTTTGAAATGTAGAAAGAACATATTACAGTTAAAGCTAAAACATAGTAATGTAATGAGACATAATTTAATTTAGACAGCATCATGTAACTAGCCTGGTAAAGAAGTAAAAGCCATAGACTTTATTGTTTAGGTCATTATGGGGATATACATTTCATCTAAATTCATAATAGAAAGACATTTGATGACAGTTTGTTGGAATTCTGTATTCATTTTTCAGCTTGATAATATCTCAGCACTGACCGGTAGAAGCAGTATCACCAGGAAATCATTCACTTTGTCAGTATCATGATTTTGGTTGTTTTTGAATCCATAACATTAGTGTGTTTCTTTACCAGAAACATTAGCAGTTCATATTATATTTAGATTTTAAATAGGATCTCAGGGATTTCATTTAAAAATAAACACAGATGCTTGTCAGAAATTCAGAGCTATTGAAATATGTTATTTAGTTCACCTAGAGATGTGGGGGTTTTATTTTTAGTATTTTTATCCAAGTATTGAGATTCTGAAGCTGCACGGGCAGATAGGAGGGCTACAATTAATTTAGAAAACCTGTTCACAGACGTCTGTTGTTTTAAGACACCCCACCAACAGGCTCCAAGCGGCCTACGCAGTGGTGGGTCAAACAGCGGAGGGCCCCGGAGCCCTGAGCGTAGGCTTGAGGGATTTGTATCAGATTTCTCCACACAGGTTGGTGATGCCAAAGGGGGACCCAGGAGGCTGACACAGCGGAGTTCGTCTGGCTGAAGGTCATCAGGACAAAGTGGCTCAACCCCAGGCTCTCCGGCCCCGACCGAGTGACCCAGCGGATCTCTCATGCCGTCCGCGTGGGAGGAAAGGGGGACAGCTCGTACGACGGGAGCCAGTGTGCGGCGGGGAAACCACCTGCTAGGACCGTGGACGACATCAGGACGGACGTGGCCCTCGCAGAGGAGGTCGACTCGGAAGCAGCCATCGGTGGACTGGACGACAATGACCTCGAGGACATCCTTACAGCAGACGACTAGGAAGCGGCTGTCAGCGGGCTGGGGGACATGTCGAGGCAGCAGAGGAGTCTACTTCTCTCTGATCAGTTCCACCAGTGAAGGGAAAGCCGCATCTCCCCCTCCCTATCAGAGGGGGGGGGGGGGGCTGAGGATTCACCACACAGGAGACTGCTTTCTAGCTCTCAGGTTGCCCTCTCATGGTTCCTTCACTGCCATGGAAAGTGGTGTTCTGTTCCCAAAGATTTCAAGTACTTTGGGTCTCAGTTTCTGATAGATTCATACAATATTGGGGGACAGACACAGTGGAAAGGAATGACAGTAGTTATGTTTCAAGTGCCTTGTGTAAGTTGGTCTCTTTATAGAGAGACCAAAAGGGGGATTATTGAAGTGAAATATTTGTATGTATTCATGTTAGCAAACTATGAATAAGCTTAAATGGGAAATAATCTGTGTAAAACTGTGAGCTGGATTTGGGGCCTGTTGACATGTGTTTTTGAGAACAAAGGGAGATGGGGGGAAGGTAAGAGCATGTCTTGGTTTGCATCCATCTTAGATCTAGAGATAATGGAGCTGACCTACAGTGATTGGGGAAACCTAAGATCTGAGGTGTTTGTGATATTTGGGCGGCCAATCAAGGAGGTCCAAAAGGGAGGATCAGATAACTCCTCCCATCCCATTGTAAGACAAGTATAAAACACAGACACACGCTGTGTTCAGTCTCTTTTCTGGCTGGCTCAAGTGATCATCAGGTAAATTCGGGATCCCAAAGATAACTGTATTGAATTTGTACTGTATTGATTGTATTGCATTGTCATATTACCATTAAAGTAGATTATTGTTTAACTTGGTAGCTCTGGATTCCTTCCTGTATTATAACCAGCTTGGTAGGGACCTTTTCTTTTAAATATTAAGCTTTTTCTGCATTTTCAGCTAAATTCAGCCATAAATGTTCACAGTTTA
Organism: Pogonophryne albipinna; assembly: GCA_028583405.1. Classification (NCBI taxonomy): domain Eukaryota; kingdom Metazoa; phylum Chordata; class Actinopteri; order Perciformes; family Artedidraconidae; genus Pogonophryne; species Pogonophryne albipinna. Next base: position 36,846,534 of record CM053254.1, on the reverse strand, counting down.
CAGCATTCGCACGCATTTTCTGCAGGAAATGCATTTTCTAGTTAGTGTGAATGCTGTTTACAGCATTCCACTATAGTGCTTCAAATCTTTATTCTTCCCCTTATTATTAGTGCGAATGCTGTTTACAGCATTCCACTATAGTGCTTCAAATCTTTATTCTCCATCCATCCATCTTCTTCCGCTTATCCGTGGTCGGGTCGCGGGGGTAGCAGTTCCAGCAGAGAGCCCCAAACTTCCTTTTCCCTGGCGACATCAACCAGCTCTGACTGGGGGATCCCAAGGCGCTCCCAGGCCAGCGAAGAGATATAATCCCTCCACCTGGTCCTAGGTCTACCCCTTGGTCTCTTCCCAGCTGGACGTGCCTGGAACACCTCCCTAGGGAGGCGCCCAGGTGGCATCCTAACTAGGTGCCCGAACCACCTCAACTGGCTCCTTTCGACGCGAAGGAGGAGCGGCTCAACTCCGAGTCCCTCCCTGATGACCGAACTTCTCACCTTATCCCTAAGGGAGACACCAGCCACCCTGTGGAGAAAACCCATCTCGGCCGCTTGTATCCGCGATCTCGTTCTTTCGGTCATGACCCATCCTTCATGACCATAGGTGAGGGTAGGAACGAAAATGGCCCGGTAGACAGAGAGCTTTGCCTTCTGGCTCAGCTCCCTTTTCGTCACAACGGTGCTGTAAAGCGACTGCAGTACCGCTCCCGCTGCTCCGATTCTCCGGCCCATCTCACGCTCCATTGTTCCCTCACTCGAGAACAAGACCCCGAGATACTTGAACTCCTTCACTTGGGGTAAGGACTCATTCCCTACTTGGAGTGGACAGTCCATCGGTTTCCTGCTGAGAACCATGGCCTCAGATTTGGAGGTGCTGATCCTCATCCCAGCCGCTTCACACTCGGTTGCGAACCGATCCAGTGAGTGCTGAAGGTCGCAGACCGATGAAGCCATCAGAACCACATCATCTGCAAAAAGCAGTGGTGCAATCCTTAGTCCACCGAACTGCAGACCCCCTCCCCCATGACTACGCCTCGAAATCCGATCCATGTATATTACAAACAGGATTGGTGACAAAGCGCAGCCCTGGCGGAGGCCAACCCTCACCGGAAATGGGTCCGACTTACTGCCGAGGACCCGGACACAGCTCTCGCTTTGGGAGTACAGAGATTGGATGGCCCTGAGTAGAGACCCTCTCACCCCATACTCCCGCAGCACCTCCCACAGTAACTCCCTGGGAACCCGGTCATACGCCTTCTCCAAGTCCACAAAACACATGTAGACCGGATAAGCGTACTCCCAGGCCCCCTCCAGGATCCTTGCGAGAGTAAAAAGCTGATCCGTCGTTCCACGACCAGGACGGAATCCGCATTGTTCCTCCTCAATCTGAGGTTCGACAATCGGCCTGACCCTCCTTTCGAGTACCTTAGAGTAAACTTTCCCGGGGAGGCTGAGTAGTGTGATGCCTCTGTAATTGGCACACACCCTCTGATCCCCCTTTTTAAAAATGGGAACCACCACCCCGGTCTGCCACTCCTTCGGTACTGTTTCCGACTTCCACGCAATGTTGATGAGACGTGTCAACCATGACAGTCCCTCAGCACCCAGAGCCTTCAGCATTTCTGGGCGGATCTCATCCACCCCCGGGGCTTTGCCACTGTGGAGTTGTTTAACAACCTCAGTGACCTCCCCCCGGGAGATTGGCGCCGATCCCCCGTCATACTCCAGCTCTGCCTCTAACATAGAGGGCGGAGTTGTCGGGTTCAGGAGTTCCTCAAAGTGTTCCTTCCAACGCCCCAACACTCCATCAGTTGAGGTCAACAACGTCCCATCCTTACTGTACACAGCTTGGATGGTTCCCTGCTTCCCCCTCCTGAGGTGTCGGAGAGTTTTCCAGAACAACTTTGGTGCCGCCCGAAAGTCCTTCTCCATGTCCTCTCCGAACTTCTCCCACACCCGCTGCTTTGCCTCGGCCACGGATGAGGCTGCTGCCCTTCGGGCCTGTCGGTACCTTGCAACTGCCTCGGGAGTCCCCCGGGATAACAAATCCCTGAAGGCCTCCTTCTTCAGTCGGACGGCTTCCCTGACCACCGGTGTCCACCAGGAGGTTCGAGGGTTACCGCCCCTTGAGGCACCTAGGACCTTGAGACCACAGCTCCCCGCCGCGGCTTCGGCAATAGAGGCTTTGAACACCGACCACTCTGGTTCAATGTCCCCAACCTCCACAGGAATGCCTGAAAAGCTCCGCCGGAGGTGCGAGTTGAAGGCCTCCTGAACTTGGGCCTCCTCCAGACGTTCCCAGTTCACCCGAACTACACGTTTGGGCTTACCAGGTCTATCCAGAGGCTTCCCCCGCCACTCGACCCAACTCACCACCAGATGGTGATCAGTTGACAACTCCGCCCCTCTCTTTACCCGAGTGTCCAAAACATACGGCCTCAGGTCCGATGATACGATAACGAAATCGATCATGGACCTTCTGCCTAGGGTGCTCTGGTACCACGTACACTTATGAGCATCCTTATGTTCGAACATGGTGTTTGTTATGGCCAATCCATGACTAGCACAGAAGTCCAGTAACAAGTAAAATATATAACATAATCAAATATAACAATCAAAACTAAATAAGTAGTAGTAAGTATTAGGGCTATCCTGGCACTTGTTAGCATTAACTTTAATTAATTGAAAAAGAACAAAAGAAAATATTTTACTTAACCTGTGGCGCGAAAATATCTTATTTTATATTCTCCTTACCTTATTGTTCTTCTATTTCTCTTCTTCTTCTTCTTCTTCTTCTTCTTCTTCTTCTTTACACTCATTCCTATTTGTTCAAACCTCCCGGTAACATCCCCAAATACATCCAATCAGTGTGCGAATGCCGTACAGCCAATCACAATGCGTGACGTCATCAGAAAGTGGGCCGGACCCAGAGCCGGTCTGACAGGCTGTGCACATCTCGTACAGTACTACTACCTACAGGTGTAGTCAATAAGCCCCTTGGCTAACAATAGCTTCGCTAGCTCCCTTGGTAAGCTAAAAAACACATCAGCAGCTAACCTTAACAACCTCATAATAACTGAAATAACAGATAGCTTACCGTGAGAGTGTGTTCCACGTTCTGCGACAGGAATTTAGGCTCGTAGCTGCCTGTAGGGTTATACGGCTATCGACTCCGGCGTAGTTCAGAGAAGCGTTGCCAACAGGAAGAATCGCACGCACAGATCAGCTCGCGTGTCTATGGCAACCGGGACGCGCTAGCTGTCATGATGGATTGAGATGACAGCTCCCGGGAGGAGTGTCATCTGCGCCCGCCGCCCGGGAGCTGTCATGAATCTCAATCCATCTCACGACGCAAGCTCGCAGTCACAGATGACCCCCCCCCCCCAAATGTTATGATCACATGACTGACAAAGCCGTGCTCTGCACATTTTTATTTCACATAGGTACATTCGGAGCAAAAAAATACTGGGGTATTACTGGCAGGCCGCAAACCACTTCACGGTGTATACTGCCACCCGAAGTTCCCAGCCGGAAGTCCCCAGAGTTGGGGAAGGCTGCTGGGAGTCCCAGCAGCTTCTACTGAAGCCTTCCGAGTAAATCGCCAGAACGCCGACACCTCCTCATCACTCCACCATGTTTTTTTTTGTGTTGCCATAAGTTATTCTCTCTCCGTTGGTGCGCGGGGCTAATGCTAATAATGCTAATGCCAGCAAATACAATGGCGGCTTAAAAACTATTTTCAGAGTTGTACGGGGCGTGGTTTGCAATTCGCCCAGCCAATAGAAATTGGTACTTTTTTTCTCCCCAGGATAGTCCACCTTTCTAGCAGGCACTAAAAATGGGGGTAAAAGTTCCCGGCACTAAGTACTCTTTTTTGTGTGAACGCAAAATAAGGGGTACTAACGGAACTAAACGGGAAAAGTACGAGGAAAAGTACTCCGGTGTGAACGCGCCTATTGACACCATGGAGGAATGTAACGGGAGTTGACAGGGGACTCTGCCCGCCTCACGAGTAGGGATGGGTATCGTTTGAATTTCCACGATTCTGATTCCGATTCCGATTCTACTTTTCGATTCCGGTTCTTAACGGTTCTCAATTCCGATTCTTTGAGGGGCAGGGTAAAAAAATGATACATGCTTCTTCCACCAAAAAAATTACATTTATTCGAGAAACGTTTACACGGGTTAGTTTACAGTAATATTCACATTAATCAGTCTGTTTATATTCACTGCTATGTAACTGTAACCTGAGAACCACTGAAGCTACAACAGTGCAACAGTCCAACTTTTAAAGGAACCCCCCCCCCCCCCATTTAAAAACAGTTCTTGTTGAGAAAAACAAGCATATCTGCCTCCTCAGGCATACCGGGAAGAAATGTTTGAACATTTTGAAGTAAAATGCTTCAATCTGGTGCACTTTAAGCAGAATAAATAAGTATGTGAACATAACCAATAACCTATAACAAATAACCAATAACAAATAAATGTAACATATTTTATTTTTGTTGTTCATTCATATCTTATTTTACTTTTGTATTTATGCATATTTTTTTATCTCTCCAGTTTAAAACGATATGTCTGGTTTACTGTCCTATAGTATACATTGGAATGATTTCAAACCTGTTTTATCCCAATAATTATAAAGGAGTGCCTTGGAAATATGTGTTTACATAAATTGTGATCAAAACGTTTGAGACCCACTGAGATAACTGTGCATTCACACCTAATAGTCCGCTTCTCAGGTGCAATCCCGGATTTCTACAGGAGCCTCCGGCATGGAGCATCGGCAGGTTATTATCATGCTGCTGTTAATCTGGAGAGCAACAGACTCTAGCGGCCCGCGCATATGATTATATAATCAGACAACGTCCGTTAAAAAACATTATAACACATAATGAGACGTTCTGCAGTAAGGAGGGGCGTTTCACCGACGACAGGTGTTCTTACTTTTATGTAGCTGACGAAGAATTTTTACTTTACACGACACTGTTCAACACTTCATTCTGCTTCACTCTTTAACTAAACAACCGCGAATGTCTTGAAAGACTCTTTCGCTAAAGATTTTGAAGATATCCGCGTTCTTGTGACATATAAATACTACGCTTCCTATGTTTTGGTGCGGACGGCGTTCACATCAGCAATGAACCGCTCCAGAGTTCGCAAGCAAGCGCTCGGAGACCACCTATTTTAGCGGACCAGAGTCCGGTTGTTTAGTTCACTTAAGAGGTCTCGGATTGTGTTCACACCGACCCAAATGAACCGCACCAAGCGGCTAAACGCACCAGGGTTCGATTCAACCGGACTATACAAGGCAGGTGTGAACGCACCCTATAGTGAACTATCTAAACACTCAGAGTTCTTTACCTCAATGAGCTGTAGTTATCAGCCTCTCAAGTAGTAATATTCATCCCGCTTTTGTCACATTAGTATGCATGAAAAGTGGCAGGTGACATGCCCCCAATTATGCAAATATGCCTCCCATTGTTCGAGATCCTTTGATGTGTGGGGGTACAATTATGTTAATGAGCTAAGTCCCGCCTCCCTTTGTTCGAGATCCTTTGATGTGAGGGGCGAGGTGTTATAACAGGTAGGTGTGAAAAGCCCCCCTGTGTAGTGCCTTTGTTGTCTAATCCTTTGATGTGTTGATTAAAGCAGTCTCTTTGAAGTTATGCTGTCTGGCCCCTGTCCCCTCACACCCCTTTGTAGTCTAATCCTTTGATGTGAGGGGTTGAGGTGTTATAACAGGTAGGTGTGATACAAGCCTCTGATGTTAATCTAGGTGTTGATTAAGGCAGTCTCTTTGAAGTTATGCGTGAGACTGTCTGGCCCCTGTCCCCTCAGAGCCCTTTGTTGTCTAATCTAATTAGCCTTTGATGTTTGCCCTTTGATGTGAGGGTTGAGGCGTTATAACAGGCAGGTGTGATTTCACACCGGTGTGTTATAAGCCTCTGATGTTAATCTAGGTGTCTCTTTGAAGTTATGCGTGAGACTGTCTAGCCCCCGCCCCCTCACAGCCCAGGCCTCTCCCCCTTTTCTCCACCCCTTCCTGTCACATGATATGAGGCCAGCAGATAGTGGGGGGTGGAATTAGGTGAAAAAAGAAATACGCTCAAACTAAATAACAAGCCAGTCATTTCCACTCACCAAGTCACCTTTCAAAAAAGAAAAATGGCCAAGAGACGCATCGATATGGGTTTAATCAGCGAGACGCCCGTGACAACTTACCGCCATCCGTCCGGAGCGCCAATCAAGAAACTAATGCAGTATCTGTGCCGGGTTCAGACGCCTCCAGCCGAAGAACTTTATGAAGAATGGACTCTGAAAAATGGCGATGTTTGGGGTTATGTATTCAACTATATGGCGAATGAACTGCATTTCTACAATCTGAAGAATGGAGAAACGTATGGACCCCGTAGTGTTAAAGCGACACTGACCTCAACAGATTGGGCTGTGTTAACTCTGGTGTCTTCCAGAGATCTCCACGCAACCACTGTATCGGAAGAAGTAGTGCATCAAGAAACCATAGTGGAACCAGCGGTGTACAAGATATTTGCAAAGAAAAGCAAAGAAACGCAGACAGCATGTGAGATCAAAGAAGAGTTTTCACCGCTGCCCCTCAATGTGGAGGAAGAAGAAGGAGATATTCCCCCACCGCCAGAAGTGAGAAGAGTCCTGACAAGCACCGTCTGGGAAACTAAAAGCGGACCATCGGGGCGATGGTATTACCGCGCAAGCCGTTTGGTGACGCTGGGGAAGGACCCCTCTGATGATTTTGTTTTGGAGTATTTCAACTCTACATGCGGGGTTTTTCAGACATCCTTGCGGGTGCCTCTGACTGCTTGGCTGAAAATGATTGATGGAAAAGCTACAAAGCTTAAAGAACTTTTTAAACAGAGTCAGACATCGATGGACATTATACTGGTGAAAAAGACTCTCACTTTTGCAGATGACTCCTCCTCCCACTCAGCATAACAAGTCACACCCTCCTCACCAGATCATTTAAAACTAAAGACCCCCTCAAAGAAAAGCATTGTGTTTTCTGCCTATGTAAAAGGTCTTACGAAAATGTGTTATCTCTGTATCAAGATGACGTGTTTAAAAATGAATTTTGTGAAAAATACCAACGGTGTGAGAGACGTCATAAAGACACTCATTTTAACCACAGTGTTTGTTCTCTACAAATGTTTAAAGATTGTTACAAAATGTAAAAAAATAAAAAGGTATGGAGACAAAATTAATTCAGATGACTCTGTCTTTTATTAGGAAAACAAAAATATAATACAAATGGTTTAGGGGGTAAAATGTAACCATCTTGGACTTAATATTCTAACAAAATACTTTATCTGAATACATTTTCTTTTAAACGCACTTTTTGAAATTATTTATTTATTATTTCAGTGGAACAATCCAGTTTTTGTTAATATCAATGCTTTTTTCTCTTTTCTTGTGTTACTAAGATACTTTTAGACACACTTTGGCGTATGCAACACTTAACAACTGGTAGAATATGTACTTTGTAAGGAATTTGGTTTCTTTTAATGGCAGTTTTTTTTTTAAAAACACTTGTTCAGTTAAACAAGGTTTTTTCTTTTCTGATAACCTTACATATTTTAGTTATTTTCTGCTACCAAGATACTTTAAGATACACCTTGATGTACGCAACACTTAACAAAGGGTATAATATGAAGTACTTGGTAAGGAATGGGGTTTTCTTTAAGGGGTGCAAAACTTTAGAACTGGGTAAAATATTCATTAATTTGTAATGAATTGAGTTTTCTTTTTTTTCTTTTCAACATACTATTTGTACACAATGACTTTTCCATATTTCTGACAAACTATACTTTTTGACTTTTTCCGTAAAATCTTGACAAACTATTACTTATTCTTAAATTTGACCTATTGCTGCTTGGTTGGAAATGATAGATGAAAAAGCTACAACGCTTAAAGAACTTTTTTAAAAACTCTCAATTCTACAGATGACTCCCCCCATTCAACGCATTAAGTCCCACCCTCCACTCAGCAAATCATCTAAAACGAAGGACCCCACTAAGACGACCGTTGTAAACTAGCCATGGATCTGAGAAAAACCAAGACTCCCCCCGCGAGTTGCAGCCAGGAACAGAATCCTGGACTACCATCATCACCACCATTTTGGACACCCGAAACTGCTGCTGATGTTACTCCTGGGGCCAAGACGTCTCTGTTTATGGACACAGTGAAATCGGTGTTGGTTGATATTGTGGAGAGGGTGATACATCGGTACAGAGAAGAAATCTGCAACGGGTGCCGAGTCAGTCACCACGGCCAGAGGCAACACGATTTTCTGAATGACATGCCCGATTTTTTCTTCAGAAACAACTACAATGCGTTAATGAAAAGACTCTGGCTCACCGACTTCATTACTGAGATCGACCAGACTCTTATTGATAAAGACATTTTCACGGATGATTGGAGGATCCAAGGCGCTTCGGAGGCTTTTCTTTCACAATCTCAAAAATTGCAGACGCCTCAAGGAGAGACTTGAAAAGATCCATGCCGAGTTGGATGGAGAAGAAGAAGACTAATAACCAGCAGTTGACTGAAGCCAGGGATTTGTTCGATACATTGACTTTTTTTCTTTAAAGTAAAATAAAAATGGGAAACTACTATGCAAAACGCTCTATATATATTGATCATAATGTAGTCAATACCCTTTTAATAAGTGTGGTGATGGGGACGATTGAAAACAGAATGAGTAGTGACCCCTGTGTAAAAAGAATGGCTGAAGTTTGTAAACTGGAAGACATTTTGGATATCGTTCGTTCTGGCAGTACTATTCCGGGTCATTGGGAAACGATTGTAAACGAAACATTTAAAGTGGTCCTGGAATCTTCATTTTCCGAAACATTCTGTAACATTACCAAAGAAATGAAACAAACATCAAAAGTGTATCATGTGCTCTCATTGTATGCTCTGTTTGTAGATGTAATGCATCTTTGTGTCGAAAACAGCATACACATGAATATTTTGACTGAAGTGAAAAAACTCCAGTAATTTCCAGTAATATGGGGAATTCTAAGCTGGAGACAGTCCTGGGGATGTTACAATCAGTATAACTATTGATTTTGTGTGTGAAAAAATAAAAAATGTAAATAGGACATTTAAAAAAAATAAAAAAAAGTGTTTTTTTACATTTAAAAACTGTTGTCTTCATTATAGCAAGGGGAGCGTGTCTGATACATGTGTATTACAGTCCTTCACATGCACTGTTGTCTTCATTATAACAAGGGGAGGATAACAGGGAAGATGTAGGATAAATGTGTATTGAAACGTGCGTATTATACACCCACAGAAACACAGAAACGCAGAAACACAGAACACACAGAACGAAAACACAGACACACAGAAAACACTAGTATGGTTTTTGTGTTTTCAGTGTTTTCTGTGTGTCTGTACACACAAAGCACAAATCATTTAAAACAAACCCTGAATCAAATTAGAGAGGACCATTAAGAGTCAGATGCTTGACGAAATCTACTAAAACAAAGTACTTCATTATCTACTTTTCAGTTTTTATACACAAAAGTGTATCTTTCAGTAACTTTCTGAGAGAATTAAGCATAAATCTGTCAAATGTTCAAAACAGCCTTGTTTCACTGAAATAGCCTCAAAATCACAAACTGCCATTAAGAGTCAGAATCCTAATTAAATCTACTAAACAAAGTACTTCATGGTAGTGGTCAGCTTTTAAACACAAAAGTGTATCTTTCAGTAACTTTCTGAGAGAATTAAGCATAAATCTGTCAAATGTTCAAAACAGCCTTTTCACTGAAATAGCCTCAAAATCACAAACTGCCATTAAGAGTCAGATTCTTAACGAAATCTACTGACACAAAGTACTTCATTATCTACTTGTTCAGCTTTTAATACACAAAGTGTATCTTTCAGTAACTTTCTGAGAGAATTTAAGCATAAATCTGTCAAATGTTCAAAACAGCCTTGTTTCACTGAAATAGCCTCAAAATCACAAACTGCCATTAAGAGTCAGATGCTTGACGAAATCTACTGACACAGAGTACTTTCATGGTGGTGGTCAGCTTTTAAACACAAAAGTGTATATTTTGGTAACTTTCTGAGAGAATTAAGCATAAATCTGTCAAATGTTCAAAACACCCTTGTTTCACTGAAATAGCCTCAAAATCACAAACTGCCATTAAGAGTCAGATGCTTGACGAAATCTCCTGACACAAGATTACTTCATTATCTACTTTTTCAGCTTTTATAACACAAAAGTGTATCTTTCGGTAACTTTCTGAGAGAATTTAAGCATAAATCTGTCAAATGTTCAAAACAGCCTTCACTGAAATAGCCTCAAAATCACAAACTGCCATTAAGAGTCAGATCTTAACGAAATCTACTGACACAGAGTACTTCATGGTAGTGGTCAGCTTTTAAACACAAAAGTGTATCTTTCAGTAACTTTCTCGAGAGAATTAAGCATAAATCTGTCAAATGTTCAAAACAGCCTTCACTGAAATAGCCTCAAAATCACAAACTGCCATTAAGAGTCAGAATTCGTAACGAAATCTACTGACACAGAGTACTTCATGGTAGTGGTCAGCTTTTAAACACAAAAGTGTATATTGCAGTAACTTTCTGAGAGAATTTAAGCATAAATCTGTCAAATGTTCAAAACAGCCTTGTTTCACTGAAATAGCCTCAAAATCACAAACTGCCATTAAGAGTCAGATTCTGTGGCAGTTTGTGATTTTGAGGCTATTTCAGTGAAACAAGGCTGTTTTGAACATTTGACAAATGTATGCTTAATTCTCTCAAAAGTTACTGAAAGATACACTTTTTATTTTAAAAGCTGAAAAAAGTAGATATGAAGTACTCTGTTAGTAGATTTCGTTAAGAATCTGACTCTTAATGGCAGTTTGTGATTTTGAGGCTATTGCAATGAAACAAGGCTGTTTTGAACATTTGACAGATTTATGCTTAATTCTCTCAGAAAGTTACCTGAAAGATACACTTTTGTGTTTAAAAGCTGACCAAGTAGCTAATGAAGTACTCTGTGTCAGTAGATTTCGTTAAGCATCTGACTCTTAATGGCAGTTTTGTGATTTTGAGACTTTCAGGAAAACAAGGCTGTTTTGAACTTTGACAGATTTATGCTATAATTCTCTCAAAAAGTTACTGAAAGATACACTTTTGTATTTAAAAAAGCTGACCACTACCATGAAGTACCCTGAGTATATTTCGTTAAGAATCTGACTCTTATGGCAGTTTGTGATTTTGAGGTTATTTCAGTGAAGGGCTGTTTTGAACATTTGACAGATTTATGCTTAATTCTCTCAGAAAGTTACTGAAAAGATACACTTTGTGTATAAAAGCTGAAAAATAGATAATGAAGTACTTTGTGTCAGGAGATTTCGTCAAGCATCTGACTCTTAATGGTCCTCTCTAGATTTGATTCAGGGTTTGTTTTAAATGATTTGTGCTTGGTGTGTACAGGACACACAGAAAAAACACTGAAAACACAAAAACCATGACTAGTGTTTTTTCTGTGTGTCTGTGTTTCTGCGTTTCTGTGTTTCTGTGGGTGTATAATACGCACGTTTCAATACACATTTATCCTACATCTTCCCCTGTTATCCTCCCCTTGTTATAATGAAGACAACAGTGCATGTGAAGGACTGTAATACACATGTATCAGACACACTCCCCTTGCTATAATGAAGACAACAGTTTTTTAAATGTAAAAAAAACACTTTTTTAATTTTTTAAAAAATGGCCTATTTACATTTTTATTTTTTCACGACACAAAAATCAATAGTTATACTGATTGTAACATCCTCAGGACCGTCTCCAGCTTAGAATTCCCCATATTACTGGAAGATATCATGGTGGAGTTTTTTCACTTCAGTCAAAATATTCATGTGTATGCTGTTTTCGACACAAAGATGCATTACATCTACAAACAGAGCATACAATGAGAGCACATGATACACTTTTGATGTTTGTTTCATTTCTGGTAATGTTACAGAATGTTTCGGAAAATGAAGATTCCAGGACCACTTTAAATGTCTCGTTTACAATCGTTTCCCAATGACCCGGAATAGTACTGCCAGAACGAACGATATCCAAAATGTCTTCCAGTTTACAAACTTCAGCCATTCTGTTTACACGGGGGTCACTACTCATTCTGTTTTCAATCGTCCCCATCACCACACTTATTAAAAGGGTATTGACTACATTATGATCAATATATACAGAGCGTTTTGCATAGTAGTTTCCCATTTTTATTTTACTTTAAAGAAAAAAGTCAATGTATCGAACAAATCCCTGGCTTCAGTCAACTGCTGGTTATTAGTCTTCTTCTTCTCCATCCAACTCGGCATGGATCTTTTCAAGTCTCTCCTTGAGGCGTCTGCAATTTTTGAGATTGTGAAGAAAAGCCTCCGAAGCGCCTTGGATCCTCCAATCATCCGTGAAAATGTCTTTATCAATAAGAGTCTGGTCGATCTCAGTAATGAAGTCGGTGAGCCAGAGTCTTTTCATTAACGCGTTGTAATTGTTTCTGAAGAAAAAATCGGGCATGTCATTCAGAAAATCGTGTTGCCTCTGGCCGGGGTGACTGACTCGGCACCCGTTGCAGATTTCTTCTCTGTACCGATGTATCACCCTCTCCACAATATCAACCAACACCGATTTCACTGTGTCCATAAACCCCAGGAGTAACATCAGCAGCCGTTTGCGGGTGTCCAAAATGGTGGTGATGATGGTAGTCCAGGAGTCTGTTCCTGGCTGCAACTCGCGGGGGAGTCTTGGTTTTTCTCAGATCCATGGCTAGTTTACAACGGTCGTCTTAGTGGGGTCCTTCGTTTTAGATGATTTGCTGAGTGGAGGGTGGGACTTATTGCGTTGAATGGGGGGAGTCGTCTGTAGAATTGAGAGTTTTTTAAAAAGTTCTTTAAGGCGAGACACGGCAGGCAAAAACATCGTTTTTCAAGTACTGGTCAATTTTGAGATTTTGTGCTATTTTGATTCTATAACATGTTTTCTTTCAGCCTTTTGGAAGGAAAACGTACAAAATACACATTTAAGTGTTTATTTGACTATAGTTTGTCTATTTGCGTCTGTAGATTTCTCCTAAATTCACCAAAAGTTAGCATTCTAACGTAACATAAAGTAACGCGACCGCTGTGTGCACCATGTCAACAGAGATATCGTTGGAAAGCTGTGTCTCTCCTGCACAATCTCATCAGATCCAAATATGGTCATTTCCTTTGTATCAGCAACCAATCGTGAAAGCACAAAGGGGTCTTAAACCAAGAAACGAAATCTCATTGGCTGGTGTCAATTTCTGACAATGTGATTCGTTCAGATGCGTCACGTGGTGTGCTAAAACACTTCCTGGTTAGCTTTCCGCTAGAAATTGAAATCTCAAAATGGCAAAAGAACGGCGAAAAAACGTTCACAGAGAAGACGACAACAATTGTCACTTGCACGAAGCAAGGTTATACAAAAAACAAATGACCCCGAACATGAAATACCTTCACGGAGTGCGTCGAGGCGCAAGCTGTCATCCAAAGAACAGGAGGGTTTAGCTAGCGCCTCACTGCAATCTTTAAAGGTCGTTTTCTCAAAATGAGTTGTTTCTCCTACTCTGAGTTCAAAATTTCAACTTCAGAAGCACGTAGAGACACCAAACCTTCCAGTTATATTCCTATCAATATTATGAAGGCTTTTACAGAAGGGTTTGTTCATATATCATTCATAGCCTGAATTATTCAACATTGTATACCTAAAAACATGGCGAAAATTGATATTTTAGGGCTGTTGACAGTATTTTCTGATTTATGGAGTGATAAAAAGAATTTTGAACCTGGCTTTATCCAAAGTTCAGATTTCGATTCCTGAAATGTGTTAAAATATGTGCATATTTAATGAGATAATGGGTAATTTGCATATTTAAACATGCTATTTCAGAAAATTTGTAATACAAAAAACAATTGCCTTATTCTAGCTAATTAACTGGAGAAATTTCTAGCTGATACCTTTAAGTTAAAAAAATTACCCTATTCACCTGGGGTGTCTCGCCTTAAGCGTTGTAGCTTTTTCATCTATCATTTCCAACCAAGCAGCAATAGGTCAAATTTAAGAATAAGTAATAGTTTGTCAAGATTTTACGGAAAAAGTCAAAAAGTATAGTTTGTCAGAAATATGGAAAAGTCATTGTGTACAAATAGTATGTTGAAAATCCAAAAAAAGAAAACTCAATTCATTACAAATTAATGAATATTTTACCCAGTTCTAAAGTTTTGCACCTCTTAAAGAAAACCCCATCCCTTACCAAGTACTTCATATTATACCCTTTGTTAAGTGTTGCGTACATCAAGGTGTATCTTAAAGTATCTTGGTAGCAGAAAATAACTAAAATATGTAAGGTTATCAGAAAAGAAAAAACCTTGTTTAACTGAACAAGTGTTTTAAAAAAATAAAATAAAAATGCCATTAAAAGAAACCAAATTCCTTACAAAGTACATATTCTACCAGTTGTTAAGTGTTGCATACGCCAAAGTGTGTCTAATCTTAGTAACACAAGAAAAGAGAAAAAAGCATTGATGTTAACAAAAACTGGATTGTTCCACTGAAATAATAAATAAATAATTTCAAAAAGTGCGTTTAAAAGAAAATGTATTCAGATAAAGTATTTTGTTAGAATATTAAGTCCAAGATGGTTAAATTTTACCCCCTAAACCATTTGTATTATATTTTTGTTTTCCTAATAAAAGACAGAGTCACCTGAATTAATTTTGTCTCCATACCTTTTTATTTTTTTACATTTTGTAACAATCTTTAAACATTTGTAGAGAACAAACACTGTGGTTAAAATGAGTGTCTTTATGACGTCTCTCACACCGTTGGTATTTTTCACAAAATTCATTTTTAAACACATCATCTTGATACAGAGATAACACATTTTCGTATGACAACGCTGACGCTCTTTTACATAGGTAGAAAACACAATGCTTTTCTTTGAGGGGTCCTTAGTTTTAAATGATCTGGTGAGGAGGGTGTGACTTGTTATGCTGAGTGGGAGGAGGAGTCATCTGCAAAAGTGAGAGTCTTTTTCACCAGTATAATGTCCATCGATGTCTGACTCTGTTTAAAAAGTTATTTAAGCTTTGTAGCTTTTCCATCAATCATTTTCAGCCAAGCAGTCAGAGGCACCCGCAAGGATGTCTGAAAAACCCCGCATGTAGAATTGTAATACCATCGCCCCGATGGTCCGCTCTTAGTTTCCCAGACGGTGCTTGTCAGGACTCTTCTCACTTCTGGCGGTGGGGGAATATCTCCTTCTTCTTCCTCCACATTGAGGGGCAGCGGTGAAAACTCTTCTTTGATCTCACATGCTGTCTGCGTTTCTTTGCTTTTCTTTGCTAATATCTTGTACACCGCTGGTTCCACTATGGTTTCTTGATGCACTACTTCTTCCGATACAATGATTGCGTGGAGATCTCTGGAAGACACCAGAGTTAACACAGCCCAATCTGTTGAGGTCAGTGTCGCTTTAACACTACGGGGTCCATACGTTTCTCCATTCTTCAGATTGTATAAATGCAGTTCATTCGCCATATAGTTGAATACATAACCCCAAACATCGCCATTTTTCAGAGTCCATTCTTCATGAAGTTCTTCGGCTGGAGGCGTCTGAACCCGGCACAGATACTGCATTCGTTTCTTGATTGGCGCTCCGGACGGATGGCGGTAAGTTATCACAGGCGTCGCGCTGATTAAACCCATATCGATGCGTCTCTTGGCCATTTTTCTTTTTTGAAAGGTGACTTGGTGAGTGGAAATGACTGGCTTGTTATTTAGTTTGAGCGTATTTCTTTTTTCACCTAATTCCACCCCCCACTATCTGCTGGCCTCATATCGTGTGACAGGAAGGGGTGGAGAAAAGGGGGAGAGGCCTGGGCTGTGAGGGGGCGGGGGCTAGACAGTCTCCCGCATAACTTCAAAGAGACACCTAGATTAACATCAGATTCTCTTTTTTTGTTGCATACAGCAAAATCTAATATTACCCCCATACAACCTCACATAACTTCATATAGGGTTTCCTTATAGTTGTGTGAAGTAATAATAAAAAAGACAAAGATCATGGGGGCAATAGGATATTTTAAAATATTATTTCCCTCTTCAGAGAGACTTTCTTATAGTTAATAAAGTAATTACATATTAGTTCACAATCCATACAACTAAAGAGAATATCCTTAGGTATCACTATTAAAAACCTAAATAAGATCTTTTTAAATGAATATGAATACCCTCTTTGCAAACAGATACTTCCTTGTAGTTAACAGTTTCACAAAAAACTTAAAAAGAAACATGAGGAGCCATCTGTAAAAGTGATAGTCTTTTTCACCAGTCAAACCTTTTTTGTTGCATACAGCAAATTCTAATATTACCCCCATACAACCTCACATAACTTCATATAGGGTTTCCTTATAGTTGTGTGAAGTAATAATAAAAAAGACAAAGATCATGGGGGCAATAGGATATTTTATTATTTCCCTCTTTGCGTATTTGAAAGTACACAACTAATCTACCACTTCCTCACAGAGCCCCTCCTCCAACACACATGAACGTGCGCACATGACAAAAGAGGGCACGAGATAAGTTTGTGCACAGATCTTCGGCTGTAGGCGTCTGAACCCCGCACAGATGCTGCAGTCGTTTCTTGACTGGCGCTCCGGACGGATGGCGGTAAGTTGTCACAGGCCTCTCGCTGATTAAACCCATATCGAGGCGTCTCTTGGCCATTTTTCTTTTTTGAAAGGTGACTTGGTGAGTGGAATTGACTGGCTTGTTATTTAGTTTGAGCGTATTTCTTTTTTCACCTAATTCCACCCCCCACTATCTGCTGGCCTCATATCGTGTGACAGGAAGGGGTGGAGAAAGGGGGAGAGGCCTGGGCTGTGAGGGGGCGGGGGCTAGACAGTCTCACGCATAACTTCAAAGAGACACCTAGATTAACATCAGAGGCTTATAACACACCGGTGTGAAATCACACCTGCCTGTTATAACGCCTCAACCCTCACATCAAAGGGCAAACATCAAAGGCTAATTAGATTAGACAACAAAGGGCTCTGAGGGGACAGGGGCCAGACAGTCTCACGCATAACTTCAAAGAGACTGCCTTAATCAACACCTAGATTAACATCAGAGGCTTGTATCACACCTACCTGTTATAACACCTCAACCCCTCACATCAAAGGATTAGACTACAAAGGGGTGTGAGGGGACAGGGGCCAGACAGCATAACTTCAAAGAGACTGCCTTAATCAACACATCAAAGGATTAGACAACAAAGGCACTACACAGGGGGGCTTTTCACACCTACCTGTTATAACACCTCACCCCTCACATCAAAGGATCTCGAACAAAGGGAGGCGGGACTTAGCTCATTAACATAATTGTACCCCCACACATCAAAGGATCTCGAACAATGGGAGGCATATTTGCATAATTGGGGGCGTGTCACCTGTCACTTTCCATGCATACTAATGTGACGAAAGTGGGATGAATATTACTACTAGAGTTCTTTACCTCAATGAGCTGTAGTTATCAGCCTCTCAGTCTGACTGGAGAGGACTCTCCCTCCACATCATTGTAGAAACATCTTCTTCTTATATCCGTTAGAGCAGCTACCACCAGATTCTAATAACAACAGCGCCGGTACCGGTGCACCCTCCCTCTCTCCCTCGCTCGCTCCCACGCTCTCACTTTGGCTGTGAGCATGGCTGTGAGCTGCGGGTGCCAGATAAGCCAACATCCCCCATTTTCATCACTTACAGCGCCCATCGTACAGGGCAAATGAAAAGTGTAACCGGGATGAAAAGGGTGTTACATTTACTTAATTATGAATGTCGTTACATCAAGGCCGAAAATTAGGGTAAGCACCAACGGTCAAACATTTTTTTTTCCTCCCAGAGCTGCCAGCGCAGCACCCCCCAGAACTGGCGCCCTAGGCGAACATCTATAACGCCAGTGCGACGGGCCGGCCCTGGTCCCAGGTTACGCTGTAGGAAGTGTAGGTACCAACCCCTATGGTACAACGCTACATTTCCCGCCCCGCTGCAGTCATACAGTAGGCTACGGAGAGCGGCGAGAAACATTTCCTCAGGAAACCGGAAGTAAAGCGGAACCGAAATTCACATTTCTAAATGATGCTGTTGGAATCGAAATGTTGGAACTTTTTTTGGCTATTTCACCCGGTTCCTTCTACCGGGGACACTGCCCGGTCTCGGGTGTCCCCCGACGGCCTGTGTCCAGCCGTCCCCCCCCCCCCCTCACTCATCCATATATTAACGGATTTTGACAATTTTTGATGCATTTTTCTCCTCTCCTCTCACTGATCGAATGGCAAATGCGATCCATCATCGGAGGCCCTCCACCGGCCCGGCCTAGTTCCGGTGCTCTGGCGGTCGGTTCCTCCGAACTGCGGGTTCGACTCTGATGGCTGGGAGGGTGTGCTGCGTTGGGGTGGGGGACTTCCTTCCCGGGCCGGCCGCTATGAAGCGTGACCAAGACGCACCGTCTGACTCAGGGGTCCCACCACGGGTCCCGCAGCGGGGTGGAGGTTCCCGGCTGGAACCTCCCCACCTCCACCGCGATGCACCCAACACGGTTGTTTCTCGAACCTTCCACTGTTGTCTAGCGGGTGTAACTAAAATACAAGATATCGTTATTTATATATATAAATATCTATATATATAGATATAATAAGTGTCAGTGCGATTTTATTTTGTATTAGCGTGCATTTCCTGTTCGGAAAGTGGTGCTGTACTGAGAGTAAACAATACAAGGTGTCCCTATTTATTTATATATATATATATATATATATATACATATGTAATAAGTGCCAGTAGGCCTACAATTTTATTTTGTATTTGCGTGCATTTCCTGTTCAGAAAGTGACGCTGATAGTGGCGATTTCATTTTGTAATTGTTACGGCCCGTCCACACAGTGGCGTGCGTTGAAGCTTCCAACGCTTCTGCCCATTCACTTTGAATGGGGTGACGTCACTTTTAGCCGAACTGCATTTTGGGAAGCGACGTGGAGCGTTGCTGGCGTTGCTCGCTTCAAAAGTTGAGCAATGTTCAACTTTTGACGCCTCGACGGAGGCATCAGCCAATCGAATCATATTCCAGTACAAGCTCTAGCCAATCAAACCACGTGCTTGTGTGTCTGGGGCGGGAGATTCATGTGATTGGTTGTTGGTCGAGTGTCAGACACGACCGCCGGCAAGCGTCAATGCACGCCGCTGTGTGGACGGGCCGTTAGTGTGCATGCACTTCCTGTCCTGAGAGTGGAGGTGTCCTCAGAGTGGAGAGGTGTTTCTCCATCTCGAGTAAAGCTGCTCCAGAGCCACTATATGAAGTCAGATTTGGGTCAATATTCTAGCGCGCAAAACAAGCTACTCACGAGCGGAAAATGTGCTTTTACACGCGCATGAAATGACCCTCGCGCGCAGATTAAACCCCCGCGAGCCCTCGTGAGACAGCCCTCTTGCTCCCTCGCGGGAGTGTCAACCTCACTCGGTCGCGGAGTCTGTCTACGCGCGCGTGAAAAGTTTCTGGCACTTTGGGGCGGAGCCACTGGACTTTGATTGACAGCTGCCAGGAAGCCCGGAGTTGCCAGGTTTGATAAATGCCTGAACTACCAAGAGCCGAGGAGTGACAGCTGCAAGATCAGTTGGACGAGATTGAATGGTAAAGTTGTCCATAAAAAACTATTATATTCGTAAAGTGTACAGCTAATATATATATATATTAATTAATTTTATATAAAACAATATATTTTTGAGTGGGCTGTATCTGTCGAAAACTGCTAGCTACTGTCTGCTGTATGCAGCACCTCCCTTACGAAATGAACTATAAATGAATTATAGTATTACTATAGTATACTATAAGAGTTGTATAGTGTCCTATAGTAAGTTTGTAGTGTTCTGTAGTATTTTTCACCAGCTATTGTATTCCTATAGTTTTTTCTGTAGTGCCATATTATTAGCTATAGTAGCCCTATAATATTTCAATAGTAATACTATGTATCTAGATCTTTGTAGTATTCCTATATTATTTTAAATAGTATAACTATAGTATAATATATAGTGTTTCTGTAGTTGGTTTTTAAACACACTATAGAACACTCCTAATAGCATGATATTGTCATAGTGAATGCATATTATTACTATAGTGTTTGTAAAAGTATTAGCCTACTATAGTGTTTTTGTTGGTGTTTCCGTATTAAGACTATATTATTTTAAATAGTACTACTATAGTATAATGTATAGTAATAGTATGATGTCATAATGAATGCATATTATTACTATAGTGTTTGTATTGCACTCCTAGAATTAATGTCATTTTTTTATATCAAATGAATTTAGATATATATATATATATTAGCTGTACACTTTACGAATATAATAGTTTTTTATGGACAACTTTACCATTCAATCTCGTCCAACTGATCTTGCAGCTGTCACTCCTCGGCTCTTGGTAGTTCAGGCATTTATCAAACCCGGCAACTCCGGGGTTCCTGGCAGCTGTCAATCAAAGTCCAGTGGCTCCGCCCCAAAGTGTCAGAAACTTTTCACGCGCGCGTAGACAGACTCCGCGAGCGAGTGAGTCACTTTATGCGCGTGTAAAAGCACATTTTTCGCTCGTGAGTAGCTTGTTTTACGTGCTAGAATATTGACCCAAATCGGACTCCATACACTATTTCAAGCATACTACGTCATCGAGTGCCGCCGAAGTACCGTTCCAATGTCCAGCATACTTGGAATTCTACCGAGCCCGGCGTACTTCGTTTGGAGACATTTCGAGGCTGCACATGTGTAGACTCCATGGTCTTTCAATCCCCACAAGTATGGACCAATTTCCCCAAATCTGTGGCGGAAAATGTAAGGCGGAGCCTCTCATATGTCTCTAGGGTTGCCAACCGTCCCGTATTAGCCGGGACGCCCCGTATTTGAGCCAAAAGGGGCGTGTCCCGTACGGGACTTTGTTTGTCCCGGACTCCCGTGTAAAGGGAAAAATTAAAAATATTTTTCTGTTTACGCGCAATGCAGTGTGTCTGGCTGCGTGCCTGTGTGTTTGTGTGCTGTATGCTAAGGGAGCTAGGACCGCGGCATCATTGTTTGTGTGGCATGTCAGCCTGTTCAGTCGTGTGGGAAAATGAGCGCTGCCGGTGGAGGAGGTGATAATGAAAGAGGAGAAGAGAGAGAGGATGTGGTTCTGGGCCCTGGCCCTTCTAAAAAGAAAAGACTTGTGTCTTACAACAAACAGTGGGAAGAAAAACACAGTTGGGTAAAGCCCGTGAGTGGAGATCTGTCTCGGGTCTTCTGTGTGTGTGTGTGTGTGTGTGTGTGTGTGTGTGTGTGTGTGTGTGTGTGTGTGTGTGTGTGTGTGTGTGTGTGTGTGTGTGTGTGTGTGTGTGTGTGTGAGAGAGAGAGTCAGTCAGCTGATTGATGGGAAAATGCTGGGGAAATGGTTGGTTGAAGGATAACATTAAGTCTAATAATGATGGACCGTGCATGTTCACATCATGTATACTTTGCATGACTTAATACCATTTTTCAAATATTTAATTTTTTTAACATTTTGGACAAAATAGCCAATTGTAGGCTACATCGAGGTGCCCAGATGTCCTATAGTGCCCACCTATCCGATTTGAACATGCTGATGTACAATGTGATGTAGTAGCCTAATGCAGGTGTAAGACCATTGTGTTTGTATTGTGTTATAGGTATGCATAGTTTTCTATGCATTTTGAGGGTTTTGGGGGGTTTGACCCCCAAAAACATTTTCGAACCCTAGGGGCTGGCTCCCCCAAAATAATTAAATAACATGACCCTAACCTAACCCTAAAACCGAAATAAAGTAACAAAAAAAAGTAACTAAATCCGCCAGAAACCCGAAAATCTTCGCGCACACTTGCGAGGACACATGCATGTCCCGTTTCTCCATTTCTGGAAGTTGGCAACCCGATATGACTCACACCTGCACACTTGCTCGCCTGTTCCACTCTTTGTTTTCCGACTGGCACTGCTGGCAGGCAGGCTCCCATGCTCTATCCCGACTTTTTTTTCTCTTTCTCTTTTTTTTTCATGTCCCTTTAGAGCAGTGGTTCTCAAATGGGGGTACGCGGACCCTTAGGGGTACGTTGGAGTACTGCACGGGGTACGTGAGATTTATTTTATGTTAATGAAAAACATATAATGCATTTAAACAAACTACTAATAGTAGATGAACTACTTTATTCAAAGGTTTACAGTAATTCTGGATAATAAAATGGGAACAATAAACTGGGTGCTCTCTTTTCCTCTCCCTCTCCTGACAGCCCGTCAGTCTCGTGCAGCTCGCTGAACCTGTAATAAGTGACCCGACAGTAAAGAATACATATATGTATAACTAGTTTAGCTAGTTCCAGAGTAGATAAACTAGCTAAGTGTGTTAGGTCTAACTCTTAGTGGGTTTAATTTTGCTCCACTCAACGGTCCGTCACAGCGGCGGAGCTGTGATCATGCAGAGCTGCGTGTTCTCCGTCAGCAGCAGCTGATCTGATCTCTGATCTCTCTCTCGTGTCCGGTTATACTTCACTCGCGTTTATGTCCAAATCTGTCAGATCTAGCTAGTTCTAGTTAATTATATGACTGCCTGCTTATCAAAGGACACCTAAACAATAAGCGTTGCTTGGCAACGGCGTGTGGCCGCAAAGTATAGCGCAGCATTATGCATATGTTTATAGGAGGGGTCAAAATCCCATGCTCATAAAATGCTCATATATTTTTTCTCTTCATTCGCCACGCCCCAAAATAAATAAATAATTAAATATACCAATTTTAGGAAGAGTAACGAAGTGTGAGCAGTGTGGGTTTTATATGAACAGAGTTACACATATTTCAAAACGCGAAGTGTAATAACTGCAGTTTGCCTCCCTGTCAGAATGACAAAGATCCTCAGTGAAGCAAAAGCCCATGTTTCACTAAATTGTAAGTACAATTTATTAAAAAGATCAGTTCAATGCAACTAATGTCGTCTTAGTGTTATTGCATGATGTTAAAATTGGTTTGCCATGAATTTAGTGATGGATTGTAAACATTTGAAATGTAGCATTTAAGTGTTTCTCAGTTACAATTTTGTTTTAATAAATCAGACACTGATGGTGCAGCGCTGTGCTGTAGGCCTACCTCTTTATAGGCATTTTTTCCTTAACAAATTGTGTTTGCGCTGATCAGGGGGTAATTTTTTTTTCAAAGGGGGTACATTATTGAAAAAAGTTTGATAACCACTGCTTTAGAGGTTCCGTAGAAAATATATACTACGTATGTTCATAAAAAGGTTTTAGATTGACCGGTGTCCATGTAAAGTTATCGTTATCTCTCGGAGTGAAAACAGTATTTCAGGTGTCTGCGTTTTCATAGTAATGTGGTTGCTAGGTAACCTACGCAGCTCTGGCTTCATACAGCCGTGAGTAATCTCGTCACTGTTGATTGATTTTACAGTGATATCTGCATGTACTCATCTAAAATATATCAGTTTGTCCTTGTTAATTACACGACATTCATTTGTTTTAATTGTGTACAATGCTTTTGTGTTTTTCCCTTTAAATTCTGAGTTACACATTTCTTTATTTATAGAGCGTCGTTGGTGTAGTTTTGAATCACTGTAGGCTACAATGCTGATATAATGGGAGTTGTAGCTCCTCCTCTGCTCATCAACTTCACGTGCGCCGACCTTCATTCACCTCAGTCCAGAGACAAAGAGCTAGAGCCAGTATTCAAGATACCCGAATGATGAGTCTACTTCACTGACACACACCACACCATATAAGTAAATCAAAGCAAATTACAATTGTATACAAGACAAATATCTAATAAATCACACAGTGGTGCTGTGAAAAGATTTAGCTTTCATATGTAGCCAATTCACTAGAACCATGAAGAGTATACAAGTACATGCAAAGCCCCTACTCTCTACCAACAACACATCTATCTCAGAGGAGGCGGGTGTGTGACTGACATCATGGAACGCTCCGATTGGACATTGCTCCATCGACCAGCTGGGTGGTGGATCTTTACTTTGTACTAGGATTAATTCCATACATATTACGAATTATATGCAACAAAAGAACAAGTGTGTGTAGCAGTCTTTGTCAACATAGTAGATGTGGTATTATCTGTGAAAGTAAGCTACAGATGGTACCATGCTTTTTGTTCTCATTACCTTCAGTCAGTGGCATGGCGTGTTGCTGTTATCTGATAGCAGTCTGCAGCACAATGGACCGGACTAGACGTTTGTTTCTGGTGCTTAAAGTTTTTATGTAAATACAATGGGTCCTTTCAGAAACTGTGTACCAGTTAATCAGACAGTACTCAGGAGCTTTCTCCTTTAGAAGTATGAAAGCTGTGGACAGTGTGGTGTGAATGATCAGCAGAGGCAGAGAAGTCACATGGACAGGACGTCACCAACCGGATGAGACTGGATCACAATGCTTTCTACGCTTTACATTAAGTCATTTATTGCGAGTCAGTAAAGTTAAGCATCATACACATAAAGATCAAGAAGTAAAAATCACTCTTGGCAATGCTGAGATTAGTAAAGAAAGTACTTGATGCTGACCAAGAAAGAACATCAGACAAAAGCAACATCATGATCAGAAAATGTACACTGGTAGACATTCAACAGAAACGCAGCCTTTGTGTCTCATGTCCAGGAGGGGCCAGAGTAAGGTTTAGTATTCTTCCAGAATTAAGATGATCACTCAATTGTTTCTGCTTTAGGGAATAAACAGCTCTTTGCCAATGGTTCTTATGTCATTTCATCTTCACCATACCTGATTTAGTATTAAATGCCAGTTATATTTCCAGCCATGGGCATGTCTCAGTCCAATCCGAAGCCGTTAGTAATGGTTTCATAAAGTTTCAGACTAAATCTTCTCGTTTCCATGGTTGCGGTTAGTTTAACGACAGAGTTAAACCAAGGCAACCTGAGGTAATGCCATGAGTGTTTTAATGTGGTAAATTAATGCCTATAAAGCAATATTATATGATTACTATCTCAACATGGGGGGGGGGGGGGGGGTTAAGAGTTTAATCGTTGATCTTAACAGAAAAATGTTCTCTGTAGGTCTCTAGGTGCAATTTTTGGCATTGTTCTCCTTTTGGCATTTAAAAAAAGATGGATGCTCATTCCAAGGTTCAGAAATTCTGCCAATAAGTCCTTATGTCTGTAATTCCCTAAAATCATTGAAGCCACATTGAAGAGAGAATTAAGGTGGATTGTAATAGTGGGGAGCTTGTTTACTCAATCTAGACCTTATACCCTCTACCCAGCAATCACATTTCAACCTGACATCAAATCATCACTTGTAATGAGTTTAAATCCATCCCAGCAGAACGTTTGTCCTAAGGGAGAAGCAGAGTGTCTCCCTACAGCTCAATGTTTAGGTCTAATCGCCACACAACAAAATAAGAAGGCCACTTAGAGGAAGAGTAGTGCAGAAACAGTTTCATTCTCTGAGCTCTTCTGGGGACATGGAAGTAATGACATCATAGTGCTCCTCAGTGCTGCTGTGGATGGGAAGGAAGAGCTCAGGAATTGTCTCGAGTAACTAGAAGAAAAGAAAAAACAAGGTTATTGTGGAGATAGTGGCATCATATGAAGGCATAAAACCTAAGAAATGTATCAGTGAGGGTAAACAGGCCCAGTGTTTCCCCTAGGATGGAGTCATAGCAGCGGTGCTAAGGCACGTGGGCCCAGCATAATGTGAGCGTGGAGCGCGTGGAATTTTTTAGTGTGTGCACGTGCAAAGTGCGCCCCGCCAATTTGTTTCTATGTGTCTGCCAGCACAAGAAAGGCTCTTGAGGCCTAGTACCAGGGCCAGTTCTAGCCAATTTGCTGTCCTAGGCGAGATTTTATATATAAAGAATAAATGAAAAATCACTACAGAAGACAAATACACTACAAAAACAGAAACTTATTGACAGAGTAATATACGTCAAAATGGCTTCAAATGTATTCAGTATTGTATCAACATGTTTGAATTGGGGGGTGGACGTCACATCCTCTAGGGGGGTCCGGGGGTAAAGTAAAATGCTTCAATCTGGTGCACTTTGAGCACACAATTACTAGAGACCTGATCTAGGGGGTACAACTCTAAAACACCCATATGAAAAAGATCGGTTTACATTTTAATAATCAAATAAGTATATGAACATAACCAATAAATGTAACTTATTTTATTTTTGTTGTTCATTCATATCTTATTTTACCTAGTTAACATTTATTTATGCATATTTTGTATCTCTCCAACTTTAAACAATATTTTTGGTTTACTGTCCTATAGTATACATTGGAATGATTTCAAATCTGTTTTTATTCATCCTAATAATTATAAAGGAGTGCCTTGGCAATATGTGTTTACATCATTTGTGGTAAAAACGTTTGAGACCCACTGAGATAACTTAGACTAAAATTAACTATCTAAACCAGGCATGGCCAAACTAAGGCCCGCGGGCCATATACGGCCCGTTGGGCTTTTGAATCCGGCCCGCCGAATATTGGTACAAATTTGTCCAAATTATAGTAAAGACCACATTCATTTTGCCTTTTTCCTGCAATACCCGGCATTTCAGTTGATCCCACTAGATGGAGCACTCTAGACACAATTGACCTTTGCTGGAGTCTGGCCTATTCTCTCAGCTGGCCCCACTCGGCAAGATCCAAGAACCAAATACGTCACGCTTACATTGGAGGGGGTCGAGATTAAACTGAGCAATAACAGTTCATGGCGAGTACAGCGAATACAAGTTGTAACAAGCAGTAGCACTGAGCAAAGTGACTAGAACGCGACCACACACTTATATAAAGTCAGGCAACACTAACCAGGCTTAGTGTGATTCTGTTTATTTTACCTTACTTTAGTAACCATCCGTTCACTGTTATTGACCATTGTGAAGAGGCAGACCTTTTCCTGTTGTTTTGTATTATTGCAGCTATCGGATGGAATCAATACATGGGCTACATGTGGCCATCACAAGTAAAATCATAACGAAAACTACGCCGGTAAAATATGCGTGTAGAAAACGGCTTATGCCACAATATGATAGCAACAAGTAGTCAAGATAGTCTGATTAGCTTCGGTTGCTATGCTAACATCACCTGTAGAATGCCAGAGAAACTTTCATAACAGCGTTGTGATGCCAAGCAGCTTTCAGACTAAAACACATTCACTGATGGGGATGGGGGCATAGGCGGCACGTGAGGCTCAGGTTTGGGAAGGCTAAATAACTTATTTTTACCTGACGCTGCCCGCCTCCGGCGTCTATAGAAAAGAGATCAACTCAGTGTGCGGAGTTTAAATCTCTCAAGTCATATTACAGGATAAAGGAAATACAGTTTAAACTGCCGTATGCAGAGAAGACGCCGACGTGTCGCACTTATCATTCATATCACATCATCAATCATATAATATCATATAGGCCTATCATATATCTCCTTATCTGAGTCAGCTTCTCCAGCCGTATCTGGCCGTGCAACACTTACAGTGTCACATACTGTATGCAGAAGTATTATTTTATGTAACACATTATGTTGACGAAACACTCAACTCAAATGTAATTAAAGTCAGATCCACTCGTGTCTTAGATGGGGCAGTGATATCATAAAACTATACGCTTTCAAACACTCGGTAGGCCTAGTTATTTTTAACCAGTTGTTCTGTATTCAGCTTGCAGGTGCAACTATGTGGCTTGTATCCTGGATTATATGTTTAAGTCATGGATGTTTAAAGCTCATATTTGTCTAATATTAGTTTACTTTTCATTAATGAAGTATGACGCTGCGCTGTCAGTACACTTGTCCCTGTTTGTGATTGGTCAAATGTTGCTAACCCCGCCCCTTTCATGTGAACGCGCTCTCAGCTGGTGAGAGAAACCCTGGCTTGATTTACCGAGTTGATAACCAGCGTCGTAGGACCGCTTAGCGAGATTTCGTTTGTTAGGGTTAGTTAAGATAACTCAAACATATCCAGGGTCTGTTGAACTGGCTTTGTAGTACAGGGCACAGGTGGCTAGCAGCGCTAATGTCAAAGACACAGACATTATACATTATATTTGTATTTTACCAGGATGCAGTGACACAAATATTTGGGAAGGCTTAGCCTTCCCTAGCCTACAGCACGACGCAAACGATGACGCAATAATTCACCTTTGAACCTGCATCTGTAACAATGAGTGGACCAAAGAAAAGAAAAGTTGACAATGAGTGCAGAGTGTATAATGAGGAGTGGACAGCTAAATATTTTTTCACCGATCTGCTACTGGCCCGGCCCGTCTGTCCAATTTTAAAACTCATAGTGGCCCCTGAGCCAAAAAGTTTGCCCACCCCTGATCTAAACACTCAAGAGTCCTTTACCTCACTGACAGGAGAGCTCTCCTCCACCCTGGTTGTAGAAACATCTACTTCTTATAGAAGTAGATGTTAGCGCAGCTAGCACCAGATTCTAATAACAACAGCGCCGTTACCGGTGCACCCTCTCTCTCTCCTTCACTCCCACGCTCACTCGCACTTTGGCTGTGAGCTGCGGGCGCCTGATAAGCCAACATCCCCCATTTTCATCACTTACAGCGCCCATCGTACAGGGCAAATGAAAAGTGTAACCGAGGTGAAAAGGGTGTTACATTTACTTAATTATGAATGTTGTTACATCAAGGCCGAAAATTAGGATGAGCACCAACCGTCAAAAATGTTTTTTCCCCTCCCAGTGCTGCCAGTGCAGCGCCTCCACAGATCTATGCCAAAAATCGGCCCTGCCTAGTACATACAGTGGCAATGTCTCAAGATTTAGCAAAAATACACCTTTATTGAACACAAATACTACAAATCCACATAACAAACAATCAAAAATGAAAAAGGGTCGCCACTTATTATTTTAATAAAATAAATTATTAGCAGCGGCGCTATTTATATATAGGGAAAACACTGAGGACATATTCACCCCTCACCTCAAGATCTGTGATGCCCCTTTCCCACCAAAGCAGTTCCAGGATCAGTTCGGAGCTAGTGCCCGATTAAGCACCGGTTCTTCCTGTTTCCAACACAGCGGCCCCGTTCTTATCTGGCCCCACTCGACTGCCCGTCAAGAACCAAGATATAAATAGATAAAATACGTTGCGCTTATGTCTGAGGCGGGCCAGGGGTGCTGAGCAAAGTGACTAGACTAGGGGGATATTTATCAGCTGCTGTGTGACAGTCAGACAGTGAATACTTTACAGCGGACGCTGCCTTGAGTTAACGGTAGATTAAACTCCGGTGGACGAGCAGCACTGCAGCAGTTGGTAAATGCCGCTGAACCACATTAATAAACAATTAACCACTGCACTCTGGAGAAAAGTATAAGGGTTGAGAAGTAGTTCTTTAATTTAATCTGGCTTTCTACGATCTAATTTAGGATAATTAGAGCCTCATGAAACTTTACCGGCCAAACAAACTGTTCCTGCTGAAACTGACAGTGGGGGGGTTTCTGAGTA
This sequence comes from Pogonophryne albipinna, assembly GCA_028583405.1. Lineage (NCBI taxonomy): Eukaryota > Metazoa > Chordata > Actinopteri > Perciformes > Artedidraconidae > Pogonophryne > Pogonophryne albipinna. The sequence continues at coordinate 36,816,953 of CM053254.1, read as the reverse complement.
GTTTTCTGAACAGAACAGCTCTCAGTCCAATTGACAAATTGAAAAATGCAATTCTTACAAAGCTCCGATGTCAATCTCTGGCAGCCAATCAGTTTCAATGAGCTGCGATTAGAGAGGCCAGCCAGCTGCTGGTTGATTTGCTGTGTGTGCATTGTATATTCGCTGTCTGAAACAGTGTGTACAGTGTGATTGAGGGGTTGTGTTTAAGTGTTTGTGCTTACGTGTTCTCGGAACGTGTATGGAGGTTGCAACCAACGTTTGAATCTCCCACGCTGGAAGAGGAAGAAGTACGCTATCACAGGAAACACAAGGAGCAGGACGCCCACAAGCACCAAAGAGACTATGGTGACTGTCCGTCTGGAGTCTATCACACACACACACACACACACACACACAAACACACACACACACACACACAGTTCAGTAGTTTTACAATTACAGAAGAGGATTTTCATGTTGCATTGCCAATAAATTACAAGCACAGATGAAGATATGTTGTGGAGGATATCTTGAGTGCTACTGCTGTTTCAGAGCCACATTTCTATCTCGTTCCCATCAAACCAGTTCCAGTTTAGGCTCCGTGCTTGGGCGTTTCTGGTTCCGAACCGGTTCTTCTTTTTAGCCCCAGGTGTGTTTCCACCGCTCAGAGCCCGATGGTGCTGCGTCGTCATGACATCACCATTTACGTTGCCGATGTATTTCTGCGTCTGGTCGATGATCGTGTTGCTTTTAATCATACGAAGCCAGATTAAATTAAATAACGACTTCTCAACCCTTGTACTTTTCTCCAGAGTGCCGTGGTTCATTGTTCAGCAGCATTTACTGACCGCTGCAGTGCTGCTCGTCCACTGGAGTTTAGTCTACCGTTAACTCACGGTAACCCTGCTGCGGTGGAAACACGAAGAACCGGTTGTTAATCGGGCACTAGCTCCGAACTGACCCTGGAACTATTTTGGTGGGAAAGGGGCAACATAGTGATATGATAATCAAAAGGAGTACATTTCAGCGGAATATTTAAAAATCTGTAAAATAATACCAGCTTCCATGGCGAGGAATGTTCATCTGAAATTGCACAACCATAAAAACGGGGGAACTTTTTTGGAAAACTGCAGAAGCCAACCAAAGTAATGCGGCCAATGTGCTTCTTTAATGCCTGAACACTGGCTTTGCATGGCTGAAAAACTACCATGTCCTTACCTGACTCGGGGATGAGCTCACACTGGGTACAGGTGGGTAGTCCCTCGGTTTGTTTGAAATACAGGTACTGCACCCTAGTACAGTACCGCTGTCCCTCCTGCAGCTCATCAATGGTCACTGAGGCCGGACCATCTTTATAATCCTGCATAACAGTGCAAAGCGTTTGGATAATATCACTGCATTTTACACATACAAGGCCAATATTTCCTTTAGTGATGAACAAATGTAATTAAATATATAATTGCCATTATTATGACTTATTTCTACTATGACTGATATTTGCGATACAAGATAGAATGATCATTTTTGTTTTCATTTTCATTGATAAACATATTAAATGATAATGGCATTTGCCGGACTCTGTACAAAATGAAGAGAAATGCCTTGCTGAAGGGAACTCGACACAAGAGGTGAGCCTGCTTCCTTCCAGGGGTTAGGCCACACTCCGTCCTTAGTCCATTTGGGTGGTGCATGTTAGTGCATGTGAGTGTAAGTTAGTGTAAGTTTAGCATTTTAGCACATTTGAGCGCAGTGAGCACATGTTAGGGCAAGCTCTGCACTGTGCTCAAACAGCGGGTTCGCTCAAAATGTCTATAAATGTAGTGGCAAGCGTGCGGTTCCCCCTCATGTAAACACTGTTGCTGTTGTTAGCACTGCATGCACTATACGCTTTTGATAGCACTGTTAGCTGTTGTTATCACTGTTAGCTGTTATCCTCTGGCTCAGCAGTCGCCATGTGGAGGCAGTCCCTCTGTTTTAAGTAAAACCATACGAATTGGAGGAATTGTGTTAAGACTCATACTGAGCCAGATAAATTGGAAAGTGTTCTGCATTTTGGCCTTCTATCCAGTAAGATGGATTTCTTGACCAACGAAAAAGATAATTTAGGTATTCAAAGCCTTGACTGTGAAACACAATGTCAACCTGCTGCACACCTTTGTTCTCAGTCTGTTTTCCTTCCTTTCCTGTCAACTGTCTACCTTGTGTTCAATCATTAATTATCATGATTAGTCAATGGAGCTGTTGACACGGTTAGCTTTTATGAGCCTCCACCAAACACTAATCATCATACATAGTGAAATTGGCTTAAAAACACAGCACACAGGCAGGTGATGGCAGAGACTGTAGCAAGTCTGTCCTTCCCAATGCTGATCTCATGTTGGCTGTTGTCGACAGGAAGAGGAGATTAAGCCTTTTATTTAGTGTAAAAGGAGATCTTCACAAAAATGTTAACACCTAAACAGCAGTTCGAAAATGAACCAGCTTGGTGTGAAAACAGTCTTAGATGACCTACAAAGTGAAACAGGTAGCAAAAGTAGGTGTCTAATGGTGCATTTCCACTGCAGGGCCTCGCACGGTTCACACTTTATGCTGCGTTTCCATTACAGTTTAGGAACTGGGGCAGTAACTATAGTAACGCAGTGTAGGCGGAGCCGTGATGCAATCTTCAATGCGAAACACAAAACCAACATCAGCCGTTAGCTGTTAGCCCTCAGAGCTCACAGCTCTTCATATCTGTTCAGAAACTAGACAAAAGTTAAACAAGTACAAACCACAGACTGCCTGTGTCATGGAGAATACAGTCGCTGGTTTATTTCTGTCTGTAGGCCGTTGTTGTGAGTGTGGACGGTCGGAGCATATACTGCGTTAGCTTAGCCAAGCTCCATTCAGAAAACACGCATTTTAAAAGGTTTTTCGGCACGCTTAAACCGCGCTGTAGTGGAAATGCGCCATAACTGACAAGGTTCCTCACCTGGAGGGCCTCTTCTTTCTTGCCATAGTAAACCCTGTACTTTGCATGGTCGGCATGTTCCCGAAGAAAAGTGGTGTTCCTACTCAAATGTACAGTGAGGGAGCCAGGACTCGCAGTGAGAATAAAGTCCGGAGTACAGAGGTGACCTGGAAGAGCACAATAAACAGGTTGAGTGTTGATAAAATCAAGACAGAGATCAGTGTTTACTGTATTTGGGAATTGAAAGGATTTCTTCATGCTAAAGTCTGCTGTTATTTATAATGTCCACTGAAAATATTTCCCTCTAACCAACATTTGAATTGTATAGAACATAGGCCACCATTTAAAGGTCCCATGTCATGGCCATTTCCACTGATCAAAATTCCATTGTTGAGGTCTACTAGAATAGATTTATACCGTGCAATTTTCCAAACTCACATTGGTTTCGCATACAGCATCTCTGTAAAGTACGTGTATTCAGCAGTATTCACTCTCTCCACTAAACGGCTCGTTGCAGCTCTTGCCCCCCCCCCCCCTCCCTATGAGCCCAGTGTGCTCCGATTGCTCGGGACCAGTCGGGACGTTGTGAATTGCGCTGAGCTCCGTGGAGGTGTGGTTTCCTTGTTTAGCGGTACACAGCGAAACACAGCCAAACTCAACCTGAACACACACAAAGTCACAGCCGAAGTAAAAACAATAAGTGTGGCTTGATATTGAGTAAGAAAAAGGTTGATAAACGCTGTGAGAATGGGTCTGCAGAGAGAATTTCGCCACGATCCCAACTGTCTGTTATCAGCCTGCAGCCAGGGAGGAGAAATCAGCAGAGCTGCCTGCACTGAGTGTGTGAGGAAGTCCGTGGATTGGTCAATTTGGACCAATCAGCCGGGGCTTAACGTAACGGCTCCGCGGACGTAACGTAACGGCTCCACGGATTGGTCCATTTCGTTCCGGGGACGACATGACATCATGATGTACCCGGAAGAATCAAATGGACAGTGACGTATCTCCAACGAGGCGTTTTGTGTTAGAGTTTTACTCGCTACATGGTGTACTTTGAGGGTTTTGACTCTGCACACCGTTTACATGCATAAAAACCTTCATAACACACAAGGGGACGGGTAATAACCGGAAAAGCATGCCATGGGACCTTTAATATCAACATATCTCGTTCGCAGCACTGAGCCAGTGTGAACAATGCTATCATGGCGATCCACAGCGCCCTCTTTACATGGTAGGTGGTGCTCTTACCATGTTTGCTACAGGCTTGGACTGATGGGGAGTTCTGCCCATGCCTCTCTGCTTGCACACGCAGCATCACGCAGCCGTACTCACTCCTAGCTTTGATGGAACTGACATTGCAGGAATTTAAAGATGTATGGACACAGTATGGAACATCTGTCCACACACAACTGTCAAAGCTGAGAAAAAGAAACAGGAGAAAGCATTAGTTCTGTCATGATAACTACTAAGAAAAAGACTGTCTGTGAGCTGTTTCACAACAAATAATAAATCTGTCTAAAAATAGTAGATATATGGATATTTAGTGGAAAAAGTATAATTCTACAGAAGGGAAAAATAATCAATATTCCTGCATTTTACATGCATTATTGTGTCACTTGCACTTTTATACTGCACATTTACTTCCTCTTTTATGTATATTACTTTATGTTGCACTGTTGGAGGAGCCTGGGACTTGAGATGCTCATTGCCAACAAATGCACTGTGGCTATTGTGCATATGACATTAAAGCCTTTTAATCTTAACATATGTCCAGATATGACAAAAACAAAAAATCTTACTGATCGCTCCTCATGCAGGGTGTAGATTGGCACGCTGCATAAGGCCCCCACCATCAGAGCTCACCTGCTGTATTGAGCGGTGTAGGTGACATCTCCATCGTCAGGGTCAGGACTCCATCTCAGCAGCCAGTTATCTACCTGGATGTCCTGTGGGGGTGCTGGAGGGGCTTCAGAAAACACTGGGACACATGGGGAGGGACGTGAACAGAGAGGTAGATGAGAAGAGGATGTTCAACACTTTATGAAGCAGGCTTAATACAAGCTAAAGGCACATTGTGTCATAAGATCTGAGCTTTTTGTAGGAGTTAGTACTTGTCTGCAATTATGACACAAATAAAACGTTTTTGAATTGTTAAATTAGACTTGGAAATTACTTTTTTAAGATTGACTAACATCATATGTGTCATCACATGGCTCAATTCAAACGGGATCGAAAGATAACTTTTCTCTCGCCATTGACTTCAATACATAATTTTTCCAAAATAGAGAGCCGAAGTCCCTCCCTTTCCGGTGGAACTCCATGGGACCTTATTTCGGAAAAATGATCTGCCTCTCTCCACAATGATCAATAAAAGCGAACGGATGGTCAAAGTAAGATACAAATAAACAGAATCACACGAAGCCTGGTTAGTGTTGCCTGATTTTATAAAGTGTGTTTTTTTTAATAAGTGTGTGGTTGTGTTCTCGTCACTTTGCTTGTTACAACTTTCATTTGCCTTAATCGCCATAAACTGTTATTGTTCAGGTTGATCCCGCCCCTGCCCACGCCTCCGACGTAAGCGTAACGTATGCGGTTCTTGCTTCTAGACCGACAATGTTTGGGTGCTTGGTAAGGTTTTCGGTGCTTAGAGCCGGCTCCGCTGCAGTGTGAACAGGAAAAAACGGTGCTTATCAGGCTCTAGCTCCGAACCGGCCCTGGAACCGCGTTGGTGTGAAAGGGGCATTCAAAACCCTGTGGCGCAATGAAAGTGAGGGCTGGCGCGCACCGGCTGAGGTGGGATCCCTGCCCCGCGGGGCTGGGCGCACCACCGGAGCGTCTCACCCGCACCGTCTGGGAGGTGGAGCATGAGCACGTGCGATAGGACCCGAAAGATGGTGAACTATGCCTGGGCATGGCGAAGCCAGAGGAAACTCTGGTGGAGGCCCGTAGTGGTCCTGACATGCAAATCGGTCAAATGCCTCAGTACTAGGGATGGGTACCGAGCCCCGGTATTAAACAGGCCCCGGGGCTGAATTATTAAAGACCGTGGTACCGTTAAGCTCCGACGTTATCGGTCTTTTTATCGGTACTGGAGACATGTAAAAAATATATGTCATATGTAGTATTGCTACACAAACATTATATTGCAGTTTTAGTGTCGCCAACTCCGTTTCTAATATGCAAAAAGACAGCAAAATGCTAACCCGTCTATGATTATTTTTTGTATTTTGATCTTTCCAATCCAGACGAGAGATCACTCTCCCCGCCTGCTTGGGAGGGGGCGGGGCAGTTTACACACACGCAGCCGCTACATGCAGCAACACACACACACGGAGGAGATGGCGAGAGAACACGCTCCGAGATGTGGTTAAACTTTACCCGTCTCGATGTGGACAATGCTCGTTACCAAAAGTGCAATAAGACATGCCCGGCGCCGTGGGAGGGCCAGGCCCTCCCATTTGACAGATATTTATAAAAATTTAAAAATTATTTTTATTAATTATAAACTGTGAACTTTTATGCTACGATGTATGTGATGTCAGATAGTAACTAAAAAAAAAAAAATCGCAGGCTACGTCAAATAAATGCATGTGTCTGTTGTGGCAAGGCAAGGCAAGTTTATTTATATAGCACCTTTCAACACAAGGCAATTCAAGGTGCTTTACAAAAATGAAAGACATTCAGAGAAAGGCATTTTAATAAAAAAGATAAAAGAAACATAAAAAGAAAAAATACATGAATAAAAATTACATGAATAAAAAGTTACAGTGAAGATATGAATAGTTCACACAGAAGTGCCACTTTACTGATGAACACAACGGCTCAGTTTCAATTAAAAGCAGCGACAAAAAGAAAAGTCTTCAGCCTGGATTTAAAAGTAGTCAGAGTTGCAGCGGACCTGCAGGTTTCTGGGAGTTTGTTCCAGATATTTGGAGCATAATAACTGAACGCTGCTTCTCCATGTTTAGTTCTGACTCTGGGGACAGAAAGCTGACCAGTCCCTGAAGACCTGAGAGATCTGGATGGTTCATCATTTAGCAGGAGGTCAGAAATGTATTTTGGGCCTAAACCATTCAGTGCTTTATAAACCAGCAGCAGTATTTTGAAATCTATTCTTTGACACACAGGAAGCCAGTGTAAAGACTTCAGAACAGGAGTGATGTGATCCACTTTCTTAGTGTTAGTGAGGACTCGAGCAGCAGCATTCTGAATCAGCTGCAGCTTTCTAATAGATTTTTTAGTGAGACCTGTGAAGACACCATTACAGTAGTCCAGTCTACTGAAGATAAAAGCATGGACAAGTTTTTCCAAATCCTGCTGTGACATTAGTCTTTTAATCCTAGATATGTTCTTTAGGTGATAATAGGCTGATTTAGTAATTGTTTTTAATTGTTTTGTGACTGTTGAAACTCAGGTCAGAGTCCATGACTACACCTAGATTTCTGGCTCTCTGTTGTTTTGAACATTGCAGGTTCACATGTTGTGATTTGTGATTCGTCCACATTTAGACCAATCACAGCGTCACACTCTGCCGCGCATTCTGTAGTCTCCCATTTCTGTTTGAATTACAAAATGGAATCAGAAATTGGCTTAAAAGGTCTAAGGATTTATTAAAATGAAAGTAAAGGAGTGAATTCAGGTGCAAGATAAAGATTGACTCTGTCCTCGTTTACTTCCGAAGCTCTCACGCTCTGTTCAGAAGTAAAATACTTTTTCCCAGAACTCTGATTCGCTGTATTGGGCCCGACCCGAAGTGAATCCAACCAGTAAGAACACCTAGGGGAGTGAGCAACCAACACAATTCCTCCCCACGGACTCTCTGATTCGCTTAGGAGTGAAATCGACCAATTCGAGATTTGGGGGAGACGGAGCAACCAACACAACTCTGCCCCCAAATATGTCTATGTATACTGATGTTTATTCATGCACGATGCCCCCTGTTTCTGACTGGCTGGTCCCGATATCTGTATCGCACGGCAGTAGAACTGGGAGTCCAGAGTACTCTGTAACTTTTATTAGTGTTTATTAGTTACCATTAAAATCAGATTATTGTTATAACTTTTATTCCGGGGTTTTGAACTCCTTCTTTTATTAATCTGACCAGGCTTATCTAACGGACCGCGCGTAGCGGAGGTGGGCTTTAAGCCACCACCACTGTGTTTGCTCCTACAGGGCTGAGTTAGCGAGCCCAATCCTTGACTCATCAAGGCGGCCGCCACCAACGCTGTCCTCCGAGGCACAGCTCCTTGTGCCCCTACCATCACCACCTGCGTTGCCACACCTCCTCCTCCTCCTCCTCCTCCTCCTCCTCCTCCTCCACTGTCTTTCTAGTAGCTCTGTAGCCCCATCCACGAGTAACGTTTCCACATCAGGTATTATGTATGCTAGCAGGAACACACAGAGTTAACTAAATGATACAAACATGGGTTAATGATTAGAGGTAACAGAGTTATTTATTTTGTTAAAGTTTCAGCTATTCTGTTTACAGTTCTGTAGGGTTGGGTATCGTTTGAATTTCCACGATTCTGATTCCGATTCTACTTTTCGATTCCGGTTCTTAAAGGGAAATGGAAACACTTTTCAAACTGCTTTCCATGCGACAATATTCCCATTAGGAAATGTATTTATCTAGTCTATTTCCAATGTAAACGATCGAGATACGCAAATTTATTTTTTGAAATACGTGCCTAATGACCATGGGCGCTTCCATAGCTCCAGGACTTTCCCAGTGACGTACGGCTTCCTGGGTCAAAGCTCAATAACAAACAACATGGCGTGCAATGCACCAGTAGTTTACAACAAAAGAAAACGGTCGTCGTCAGGAGCGTATTGTATTGCCCCAGGCTGCACAAATGGATTTTATACGAAGAAGGAAGAAGTACATTTCCATAGGCTGCCACTAAAGGATGAGAAGCTGCTCAAAGCATGGGTTATTTCCATGAAACGGTCCGATCCGCCGCTGAATCAGTACGCACGTGTGTGCAGCGAACACTTTAAAAATGACGATTATGTCCACAAAATGAGGTTTGATGAGTCTGGATGCCTGGTTCAATACAAAACATCGGATTTGAAGCCAGGATCTGTTCCCACAATATTCGATTTCTCAACGTATGCAGTCGGGAACACCGACCGTCCCAGCACGTCGGCCGCGCAAGACAATGACAGTGTCAACAAACGTGAAGTTCGAGCCACCAAACGAGTTGCTTCAGCTGCCGAGAGAGAGGTAAATATTGCAGCACTACCAGATTACTAGCTCACACATGTATTTACTGACACAGTGTGACCTTATTAATTAACGCAATCGCGTCCAAACTAAATGGTAGCTATTATTATGACGTACAATGGAGAATTGGGGGTGTTCTCTAGCTCAACTAATTAAACTGGCATACACACGCTCATCTGTCGAAAACAGCCCTAAAAAAGGCTAGTATTGCTGGACTAGGTGTTCAATGGATGGTATTGCCAAGATGTATGAGGTGTTGGAAAATAATACAAAATATATGTCAACTGACCACTGGTACATGTGGATAAAACCAAGGTAATGCTCTTTTCAAAAGCAAAAATATGGTATCCGGTATGGATACCCGGAGCGAGGACCCACACAGTGACGTCACCATTTGGGACTCCCCTAATGGCCACGGCCTGGTCCCGGTATTCCCCACCCGGCCGGCGGATAATTAATTTTCTTTTGGCGAGTAATATCATATACAATAAATATTACGATCAATATCCATTGTAAAATGAATAAACTACCGGAATATTAAAGCTGTAATGGTGTTTCCTTTCCCCTTTAACGGTTCTCAATTCCGATTCTTTGAGGGGCAGGGTAAAAAAATGATACATGCTTCTTCCACCAAAAAAAATTACATTTATTCGAGAAACTTTTACACAGGTTAGTTTACAGTAATATTCACATTAATCAGTCTGTTTATATTCACTGCTATGCAACTGTAACCTGAGAACCACTGAAGCTACAACAGTGCAACAGTCCAACTTTTAAAGGACCCCCCCCCCCCATTTAAAAACAGTTCTTGTTGAGAAAAACAAGCATATCTGCCTTCTCAGGCATACCGGGAAGAAATGTTTGAACATTTTAAAGTAAAATGCTTCAATCTGGTGCACTTTAAGCAGAATTACTAGAGACTAGATCTAGGGGGTACAACTCTAAACACCCATATGAAAAAGATCGGTTTACATTTTAATAATCAAATAAGTATGTGAGCATAACCAATAACCCATAGCCAATAACAAATACATGTAACTCATTTTATTTTTGTTGTTCATTCATATCTTATTTTACTATTTTATTTATGCATATTTTTTTATCTCTCCAGTTTAAAACGATATGTCTGGTTTACTGTCCTATAGTTTACATTGGAATGATTTCAAACCTGTTTTATTCCAATAATTATAAAGGAGTGCCTTGGAAATATGTGTTTACATAAATTGTGATCAAACCGTTTGAGACCCACTGAGATAACTTAGACTAAAGTGAACTATCTAAACACTCAGAGTCCTTTACCTCACTGAGCTGTACTTATCAGCCTCTCAGTCTGACTGGATAGAACTCTCCCTCCACATCATTGTAGAAACTAGGGATGCACGATATTGTTTTTTTGAAACCGATACCGATAACTTCCTGCTTCTCAAGACCGATACCGATAACCGATAATAATATAATATAGATATATTAAATGTACCTGTAGTTTTTGCACACCTGGTGGTAAAAAAAAGACTAGTAGTGAGCAAATGACATGAGCATTACTACTATGAACAAAACAAAGCCAAGAACAGTTTTGACTCTTCAAAGTGACCATATTTATTTTCCCATATAAAGTTCTTGCCTTTTTCAAAAGCCTCGTCGATAGGTAAAAGCCCCGGTGCCTTTGCAGCTGGCTTTGGATTCGCCGCTAGTTTAGCAGCGCAGGCGTCTTCGTACGCTTTTAACACACCATCGTAGCGATAGCGATGTTTCAGGTGACTAATCAGGTTGGAAGTATTATAGCTCGTTGCCTTTTTCCCTCCTCGTGGAACTTCTGCATTGCATTTGTTAATACAAATAGCAAGCGAACTATCTAACTCTGAAACTCTGAAATAGTCCCATACTACCGACGACATGTTTGTTTACTGTCCTGGCTTCACGGCCGCACACCATTTACGTCACAGCCAGGCATGAGTTAGGGAGCGCTGGATTTGTGAAAAACTCCCCTCTTCCTAAACCACTAATACCACAGTACTGGCAAAACGGGAGGAGCCGAGTGAAAAACAAGCGCCCCTCATCTCAATCCACCCACACCGCAGTATTTCTTTCTTTTTTTTTACCCAAAAAATATATTGTATATTATCGGGGCTATTAATACTTTTATCGGGTTTATCGGGATGACGTCATAATTCCTAATATCGGACCGATAATTATCGTGCACCACTAGTAGAAACATCTTCTTCTAATATCCGTTAGAGCAGCTAGCACCAGATGCTAATAACAACAGCACTGGTACCGGTGCACCCTCCCTCTCTCCCTCGCTCGCTCACTCGCACTTTGGCTGTGAGCTGCGGTTGCCAGATAAGCCAACATCCCCCATTTTCATCACTTACAGCGCCCATCGTACAGGGCGAATGAAACGTGTAACCGGGATGAAAAGGGTGTTACATTTACTTAATTATGAATGTTGTTACATCAAGGTCGAAAATTAGGATGAGCACCAACGGTCAAAACTTTTTTTTTTCCTCCCTTTGCTGTCAGCGCAGCGCCTCCACAGATCTGGCGCCCTAGGCGAACATTGCCAGTGCGACGGGCCGGCCCTGGTCCCAGGTTACGCTGTAGGAAGTGTAGGTACAACCATGGCCGTATTCACCATTGAGGTCACCGAGGTCCGGACCTCTGTAATTTTTCCCGAGCTGTGTATATAACAAAACTTGTGAAATAACTGCACTAAACGGTAGGGATGGGTACAGAGCCCCGGTATTAAACGGGCCCCGGGGCTGAATTATTAAAGACCGTGGTACCGTTAAGCTCCGACGTTAACGGTCTTTTTATCGGTACTGGAGACATGTAAAAAATATATGTATTATTGCTACACAAACATTATATTGCAGTTTTAGTGTCGCCAACTCCGTTTCTAATACGCAAAAAGACTGCAAAATGCGTCTTTTTAGTAGTTTCGATCTTTCCAATCCAGACGAGAGATCTCTCTCCCCCGCCTGCTTGCGAGGGGGCGGGGCAGTTTACACACAGGCAGCTGCTACATGCAGCAACACACACACACACACGGAGGAGATGGCGGAGAGAACGCGCTCCGAGGTGTGGTTAAACTTTACCCGTCTTGATGCTCGTTGCCTAAAGTGCAATAAGAGTGTTCAGCATGTAAGGGCGGTAACACGAGCAATTTGTCTAAACATTTAGCAAAAGTGCACCACATCCAGACGGAGGAATGCACCGGGTTCGACTGTCTTTCTAGTAGCTCTGTAGCCCCATCCACGAGTAACGTTTCCACGTCAGGTGTTATGTATGCTAGCAGCAACACACGGAGTTAACTCAATTATACAAACATGGGCTAATGATTAGAGGTAACTGAGTTATTTAGTTTGTTAAAGTTTCAGCTATTCTGTTTACAGTTCTGTCATCACATTATTTAATACCATTTGTTAAAACGTTGTTGTTTCTTTTGATGTGAAATATTATTTATTTAATTTAAATAAAAAGCAATGTTAGTTTTGTTCACAATTTGTTTAGTTAGTTAGTTTACCTTCTTTTTTTCTCCAAAAGAACCGATAAGAGTACCGTTAAAAAACCGTACCGATAAGCGGTATCGATAAAAGTAGTAGTACCGTTAAAACCTTACCGATACCCATCCCTACTAAACGGGGTTCTTTGTAGTACTTCCATTTACTGACAATGGGGGCGCTGCATAACTACGTAGCCTCGATTAAAGCAAACTGAAGAAGACGACATGTATCAACAAACCACCGCAGCCCGGACCTGTCGGAGCAGCGAAGGAGTGATGAGGTATCTAGAGATCTGAGTCCAGTGGGCTGCTTGTGTTTCTGTTCATCAGGACATCATATGAGCAGCAGATCTAGTGTGAACGCTCTACGTTAGTCAGTGGACGTCCGACAACATGCACACTAACTTATATTCCAGCTATAGGCTATACTTTGGTTTAAATTGCGTGAATAAACTAGCTAGAGAGCTAAAGTTAATTACATTCATCCAATGTCAGAAGGATTACCTTTTAACAAAAGTTGTAATGCTTTTCTTTCATTTCAATTTGAGAAAAACATTGAAGATATAACATTGTATTGTTTTCTTTTTACACTGACTCAGATATAATGAAAAGACTACGTCAGTCGAAGCTCAGCTTTGGTAAGGAAGAGACAGGACGACAGGCAGAGAGAGAGAGAGAGAGAGAGAGAGAGAGAGAGAGAGAGAGAGAGAGAGAGAGAGAGAGAGAGAGAGAGAGATAGTGATGGAAGTCAGGGAGGAACTGCAGGTACAGTCACACAAAAGAATGTAGGCTTAATAACCCCATCTATCCATCCATCTATCATTTACAATATAGACAATAGGCATAATTTTAAAACAACATACATCTATTGCAGTTACATACAATTGTATAAAACACCATTTGCTTATATCTTTGTTCTCTTTTGAGAATCAAACAAAACAGATTTAAATTAAAAAAAGAATGCAAACAAGTGAAATGAACTAAATTGCTGAATTGCTTTGAATTCACTGGCAGGAGCGACAAGTGAGGAGGAGCAAAAGGTGAACAACGAGGGAGAGATTGAACAAAGAGAAAGAGTAGAGGACAGAGAGAGTAATGAACAGGAAGAAGACAGAGAGACTAAAGAAGATGGAAGAGAGGGTGCAGGTTATGGAAAGGAGAGAGACATGGAAAGTGAATGTTGACAATGTTTTGTGATCATTTTAGCCTCTTCAACAGCCACATTACAACAGTCATTAGTTCTGCTCATTATCACCTGAAGAATATATCGAGGATTAAAAAACTAATGTCACAACAGGACTTAGAAAAGCTTGTCCATGCTTTTATTTTCAGTAGACTCGACTACTGCAATAGTGTATTCACAGGGCTGACAAAAAAATCCATCAGAAAGCTGCAGCTGATACAGAACGCTGCTGCACGTGTCCTCACTAACACTAAAAGAGTGGATCACATCAGTCCGGTTCTGAAATCTTTACATTGGCTTCCAGTCGGCCAAAGAATTGATTTTAAAGTACTATTGCTAGTTTTTAAATCATTACATGGTTTAGGACCAAAGTATATTGTTGAACTCCTGCATAATTACGAGCCATCAAGGTGCATCAGGTCTTCTGGGATGGGTCTGCTATCGGTTCAGAGAGTAACAACAAAACATGGAGAGGCAGCATTTAGCTGTTATGCCCGACACTCTGGAACAAACTACCCAAATCATGCACGTACGCAGAAACGCTTTTAAATCGAGACTAAAAACATATCTCTTTGCCGCTGCTTTTAATTGAGATGCTCATATTCAAACTACAGTATGCCTTTTAAACATGTATTGTTTACCTGTGGTGTTTATTTTTATTATTTTATTATCTTTGCTTTGTAATGTCTGTTGTACAATTGTATAATGTGTTTTTAATGTATTTATTCCTAAAAGGTATTTTAATTTGTTTTGTAAAGCACTTTGAATTGTCGCGTACAGAAAAGTGCTATATAAATAAACTTGCCTTGCCTTCTGCATGTCCAGATCATTAATAGTAACAATCAACTGATTCTTATGTATTACACTTTCAAAAATAATTTATGCTGCAGCCCACTGACTTGGTTTGAAATCAATATATTATCCAATTTGTGACCCCCCACAGGACTTAAAAAGCACCTAACTAGATCATGAAAATCCCCAAAATCTCGAGGGGTATACCCCCGAACCCCCCTAGCATGTTTGGACCTCGGTATTTAGGAAATCCTGGATACGGCCCTGGGTACAACGCTACATTTCCCATCCCACCGCAGTCATACAGTAGGCTACGGAGAGCGGCGAGAAACATTTCCTCAGGCATCGAAAAGCGGAACCGAAATTCACATTTCTAAATGATGCCGTTGGAATCTAAATGTTGGAACCGGTTCCGAATCGGAACCGGTTCTCGGTACCCAACCCTACAGTTCTGTCATCAGACTCCTGGTGCTAGGATGGGTTAAAAGCAGAGAACACATTTCACTGTGCGTGCTGTGTGACCATTAAAGAGGGTTTCATCCCTCCCAATATTGTTATATCATTATTATTATTATTATTATCACATTATTTAATACGATTTGTATTAATTCATAATTAATACTGTTTCTTTTGATGTGAAATATTATTTATTTAAATTTAAATAAAAAGCAATGTTCATTTTGTTCACAATTTGTTAAGTTAGTTTACCTTGTTTTTTTACAAGGTAAACTAACCGTACCGTACCATTAAAGAACCGGATCGATAAGCAGTATCGATAAAAGTAGTAGTACCGTTAAAACCTTAACGATACCCATCCCTACTCAGTACCTTAGATATTACCATGGTACCTCAAATATTACTACGATACATGCCTTTGTACCTCAGATATTACCATGGTATCTCAGATATTACTACGATACATGTCTATTTACCTCAGATATTACCATGGTACCTCAGATATTACCATGGTATCTCAGATATTACTACGATACTCGCCTCTGTATCTCAGATATTATCATGGTATCTCAGATATTACTATAGGCGCTTTCACACAAGTACTTTTCTCAGGAATAGTTCCCGGAACTTTTATGTCCCCGGAATTATCTAGTAAATCGCATTCACACCGGAATAAGTCCCTGAGGGAGGATTACGCAAATGAAGCCGCTGACGTCCCTTCTTCTTCTTCTGCTTTGGGTTTACTGGCAGGCCACAAAAAACTTCACGGCGTATACTGCCACCCGAAGTCCAGGAGCCACCCAGAGTCCGGGACTTTGGGTGGCAGTAAATCGTCACCCGAAGCCCCGGGTAAATCGCCAGAAGCGCCGACACCTCCTCATCACTCCACCAATCCCACGTTTAATTTTGTGTTGCCATAAGTTAGTCTCTCTCCGTTGGCGCACTGGGCTAATGCTAATAATGCTAATGCGAGGAAATAAAATGGCGGCTTCACAAAAACTTTTCAGAGTTTTACGGGCCGTGGTTTGCAATTCGCCCAGCAATCAGAAATTGGAACATTTTTCTCCCCAGGAAAGTACCTGCTCTCTAGCAGGGAATAAAAAGGGATGAAAAGTTTCCCGAAAAAAATAACAACATCCCAGGAACTATCGGAACTATTTCTGGGAAAAGTACGGGAAAAGTACTCCGGTGTGAAAGCGCCTTATGATACATGCCTCAGTACCTCAGATATTACCATGGTACCTCAGATATTACCATGGTATCTCAGATATTACTATGATACATGCCTCAGTACCTCAGATATTACCATGGTACCTCAGATATTACCATGGTATCTCAGATATTACTATGATACATGCCTCAGTACCTCAGATATTACCATGGTACCTCAGATATTAGCATGGTATCTCAGATATTACTATGATACATGCCTCAGTACCTCAGATATTACCATGGTACCTCAGATATTACTATGATACATGCCTTAGTACCTCAGATATTACCATGGTACCTCAGATATTAATAATAATAATAGCTTGGATTTATATAGCGCCTTTCATGAGACCCAAGGTCGCTTTACAAGGAAGAACAGGGCAAAACAAACAAATATTACCATGGTATCTCAGATATTACTACGATGCATGCCTCTGTACCTCAGATATTACCATGGTATCTCAGATATTACCACGGTATCTCAGATATTACTACGATGCATGCCTCTGTACCTCAGATATTACCATGGTATCTCAGATATTACCATGGTATCTCAGATATTACTATGATATATGCCTCAGTACCTCAGATATTAACATGGTACCTTAGATATTACCATGGTATTGTAAGAAATTAAAATCAATGTTTAATGACGTAATTTAGTTAAAACATACAGTAAGCTTAAAACTGTTTTATTGTGAAAACATTTCCGGTTAGCATTCGTCTGCGGCTAACGTTGATGCTAAATGCTTTATTTTGAAAAGCTTTACCGTTAGAAGTCTCCGAATGTCAACAGTGAGCTTAACTTCCGGTTTTGTGTTAACAACGATTGCAGCCGTTAAAATGCATTAAATAAAAAGTCATGAAAGAGAGTAAGAGGAGAAAAGGTGTGTGGAGTTATACAATGGAGACACTACGTCTAAATCCTGTTTTATGCGATATCGGACATAGAAGATAGCGGAGGGGGGTCCCCGACAACAGCTGGAGCCATGAGAGGAGGCGCCAACAGAGGAGGGTGGTGACGTGATGTGCCTTTGTGACGTGCAACAACATTAACCTTTCTGTTTGTCGCTTGTTAGCAGACCCTTCTCGGCTTCACGCAATGGCAGAGCGAACAGGTACAGGCAGGGCCCATAGTGATAGCCCTATAGTTTAAATCTACTACCCACAAATAAACATATGGACATGGGTTACTATTTAAAAAAAATTATAAATGTATTTAGGAACCTATGCATATGTTTGGGGGTGGACCTCAAATCTTCTAGGGGGGTCCGGGGGCATGCTCCCCCGGTAAGATTTTTTATTTTGGAGCTAAATGCATCAATCTGGTGCATTTAGAGGGGGAAATAAAGAGACTAGATCTATGGAAACACCCATAGGAAACATAACTGTATACATTTCAATAATCATAAAATCATGGCCATAACCAATAACATACAATTTCCAATATGAAAAAAACACTGAAACTTGTTTATTTATTTTTGGTTCATTTATAGTTGTGAGTGTGTCTGAGCTCCTGAATCAGCCTCACCTAAGGCTGTCCTCAGCTCAGCTGTCCTCTCTTCTCCTCTTTGAGGCAGCAGCAAAGACTAGTTTTAGCTCTCAACAAGTTTTAAAAGTGTATCTTACCTTTTTTCCCCTAGTTAACTTTTTATTTATTTTTTATTCATGCATATTTTACTAATCACTCCCCCCTCAAATGGAAATATGTGTTTACATAAATAGTGACCAAACCGTTTGAGACCCACTGAGAACTTAGACTAAGTTAACTATCTAAAACACTCAGAGTCCTTCACCTCACCTGAGCTGAGGTTATCCCGAGCTTGAATGACACACCGAGACCAATCAAGGGCTTTGATTTATGATCTTTAGGACAGTGGCCATGTCGGCAGGCCACATCATGTAGACAGCCAGTCACCCTGTGTGAGGCAGGCCACTTAACAGGCCAGGCCAGTCCGGGACTGGGTACAGGAGGCGTAGAGCGAGGGACCATTGTCCAAAAGTTTGCGTCGTGGTCGCGGATGAAAAAAAACAACAACTAAATGGGTCGCGAAATATACTTGGGTGGCCGTTAATATACCTGGGCGGCCCGCCCAAGTAAAGTCTATGTGTGGGAAACCCTGACATAGTGTTAGAGCTTGTGTAGTTTTACAGTGAATAGCTAGCTAACAGCTCTTTCCTTAAACACGGCTGTGATTAGAGCTAAGGGAGGGAGCCTGTTTGCTTAGCTAGCGTTAGCCTGGGTGAAGTGAGGATACAGGATGTTGCCAGCACAGGGTTAGTTAAAATGGTTAAAGCTAACTCATGACTTACCCTGGGGGACGACTAGAATGCACAGGACACCGATAAGCATCGTGACAGCGTCATTTCATACCGTTTTCGAACACAGCCGTCATTATCTGTCTGTATAACAGAGACCCGAAGCACTTCCTCAATCCGGACGTGACTCACGGGCACGCGCAGCAGACTTCCTGGCACGCCCCTTAAGAAACCACAGGGAGCTCTATGGAGCTACAGCTACACTGTACCTATATAGCCTACCCATGTATGTAGTTATAGTTAGTTACTTTACATATTCACATTATGAACTAATACAAAATATAAAGAAACTAATACATAAACTATGATATCACATTATAGGTAAAGATATCGAGCAGCAGTATTTTTGTACTTTTACTCAAGTCTCAAGACTTTGTAAGCAGGACTTTTACATGTAACAAATATTTGTACACTGTAGTATGAAAACATCATGAGTACTTCAACACCTATGTGTTTGTACTATACTTATACAAACAGTCTATGCACATCTCAGCAAAGTCCAGAAGTCGAATATAGTTCCCCTTTTTCTGTCCATATACGTTTAATTGTGTGTGGGGGTTGGACCTCAGATCCTAACGGGCTCCAGGAGCATGCTCCTCCAGGAAGATTTTTATTTTTTTTACATTATAAAGTTCCATTTTACTGTGGGACAGCAATTATCCTATTCTCGCAAAGGATGGTCCAAGGCTAAAGGAGATACTAAAGGAAAGCTGAAGCTCCTTTCCTTATCTTCTGAGAGTTCAAACAGCTCTTCTCATGGCTGACAGTTGGGTTTTTCTGGGTAATTTCCCTCAGATTGGAATCTTCCTAAGCAATCTGACGCAACTCCAAGCCTGTTTTTCAGGTCTCAGCAGGCTCGAAAATGACCTTTCCACAACAAATGACAATAACTTCACTTCTAAAAGGGGTAAATTAATAATCTTTTTTCTCAAAGTAATGATACATCTGTGAGTTGGATGTAGAAAAGTCAGAATCAATATTGATATTTTTTATTTTAAAGTAAATTCAGATTGAACATAGTAAAAAACTGTAAATTATAGTGTCCGTCCAAAATTTCTTTTTAACTTATAGTGAAAACCACCCTTGGATGATGGTAAGGTAGACTAAAAGCTTTAGGAATCCAAAGTACAACATATAATAAGTACCCTGTATCAAGATTGATGCAAAACAAGTGATATTTGACCTTTTTAGAGAGGTTTAGCAAAAGAAACTCCACCTCTGGGGTCATTTGGGTGGAAATGGGCGTATTTGCCGTTTCTCTGGAACCCATTGGTCAATTGTGATGATTGACATCTCTTTTGAACCGTTAGAGCCAATAGAATCGAAGAGGAATTTCCACACACACACACACACACACGTTACCATTGAGAAGTGATAGCTATGCGCACGCAGTTTGCCCAAAGCGAAGCCTAATTTACGCTCTGAAGTCTGAAAACTTAAAACTAGGTTTATTGCTGATGGATTATCAGAAATCATTTCAAAGTGACACAGACACATTGGATTAACCTATGGATTCAGCAGCGTTTTTATTGTTTTAATGCCATTGAAGACAACTTTTGATCAGACAACAACAAAGGTAAGACATATTGCCGTGTTGGCTACCTAATGCCACGTGTTGTGATGTCTGTTTTTGTTTCTCATGTCGCGAGTTCTGATCATGGAGTGATGATACAGATACCTATCGAATCTGTGTAATCTCACGATGCTAATCGGTGGGTTGGATGTGCAGTTACGATAAGTAATAAGGGTGTTATACCGTGAGTTCTGTGTTAACGGCGTTAGAATTTTTTCGCTCAGCGTTAGTCTTGTGTTTTTTTTGCTAAAAATAAAAAAAATCATCAGTTAGCTGAGTTTTTTCCTGTTACATGGATATGAAACATTCATAGTTTATTAAATCTGAAGAAGCCCTCAGACATTGTTGCTTGCAGATGTTGTGGTTTCGGACCCGCTGAAGGGTCCGTGGGGCTTTCGAGAATTCATACCACTGGGCTAAGTCAACCAGGGTTTACGCAGTTTACACAATTTTCAAGTTCAATTCTTCAAGTATTTCGATATCTCTGTCTGTACACACATACTGAAAGATTGACGGTAAAGTTGACTTCGACTTGACTTCAGTTTGACCCTATAAAACAGGTTTCAACCGTCTGCATTTATCATGCATGATCAGATAGCTGGACCATACAACTTTTAATTAGGTGGACACACTTTAAAATGTGTTACCAGGAAAAGCCATGGTTTCATTCATATAAATCATGGCTTGATTCAATTGAGGTCTACAACTGCATACTCACTGTATTGCTTTACTGGCACCTAAATGCAGCAGAGCCTTCGTCCATAATTACTTAATTAATGTTTTTTCCATAATGAAATCTGGCTGCTAGCATGGCCTCCAAACTAAACAAGGAAAAGTCAAGTTTAATCATTTGTTTTCTGCCGCAGAGCAGAAACTTTACTTTAATGACTTTTTAAAGAAATTGTTTGATATTTTGGAATCTCAATACCACTTTGGAGTGGGAGCTGCTGTGCATCTGTGGAGGATAGCTTCTATAGCAATAGCAACATTCATCAATATAATAATAATAATAATAATTAATTACATTTTTATTATAGCGGTTTTCCAGGTGCTCCAAGCGCTGTAATACACATTACACATATCAGACATGTAACAGTCATTACTGTGGACAATACCCACCGCTACCTATCAGCGGGTTTGCATCCAAAATGAATTCAGTATGTGCACAAATATAAACGGCCTTACAAAGAGAAGCACTAGTCAGAAACAGTGTTATAATATAATAAATGACATCTACAGGTTTAATGACAACTATAGTCATCCCGACAGAGATAAGACAGCTAATGCTATGCTAACTGAGGGTTTCAAAACATCATCCCATTATTGATAATTCATCTCCATGTATATGTACGTATACTGCCATATTTCATGTTTTAAATCATATTCCTGCAGTGTAGTAGTTTGTGTTACTGTGTTTTAGCAGGTGGCTGACATCCAACACATTCAGCCTCTCCTGCTGATGTTTGCTACGTCTCCCTCGTTTCTCTGTTAGTTTAAGTTAATAGGTTGCAGTCGCAGGTTGCTAACCTCCAAAGATGGACGATTATATGGAAGCAAACAAGAGACAGAAGTATTTGAATTTTATCAGACACCGAATTTATAGCATTGAAAATAATTACTTTGAAAATCATGAATCTGAATGTTTTTTTTTTATGTGAAATAAAAATGTAAAAATTCAAGTTAAAAAAATTCGAATGTTCAAATTCAGATCGCAAAAATTCAAGTGAAAAAAATTCGACGTCAAATATTTCGGTGTTTAATATTCGATGTAAAAAAATTCGGTGTATAAAATTCGACGTCAAAAATTGCGATGCAGCATCATCCGGGCTACTCAGACAGGATAAGCAATCGAGTCCGAATGCAATCAAACCGACTTCTGGCCTATCAGAGCCAAGCGGCAAACCCCGGGACAGTGCGGTGAAGCCCAATGCTGCAAACTGTAGGCGATGGATGCAGATGGGAGCAATTCCCGTAGACCCTATGTTAAAATGTCCAACTTAACATCAGAAAATGAACATGTTTCTAGCCTGGATCCACAAAAACATATTCTGTATATAGTTAGATTCCCCCTTCATGACACCGGGACTGCTGCTCCTAGCTCCTCTGTCTCACTGCTAGCTCCGTTAGCTCCATTGGCTCCGTGATGCTACCGCGGCTCAGCTCATGAGGAGAACACTACTTGAACTCGGCCGTGTTTGTTGTGTTGGTTCCTGGTGGACTATTCGTCATGCAAATATAGGATTTATCTGCGGTTGAAACAGACCGTCCATGAATGCAGTTTCTTCGGTAAGTCAACCCTGCGTACGTTATGTTATGTTACTGGTGTTTTTATTAAGCTAACGTTAATGAATGTTTAGAGTTGGGTTAGCATTTGAGCAATCGTAGCTCCATCTGTGCTAACGATGCTATGCGTAGCATCCAAGAGTGTAAAACATTAAGTGGGATGCTACTGTATACCAAAAGGCTTCTGTGTGAGGTTGCTAAAATAAGGTCATCCTTGTACGTTGGATAGTTAGTTTCGCAGCCCCCCCACATCATGGCAAATATGAGGCGATTAAGGCTCTTCTCCTTAAGACATTTAGCTTATCTGCTAAGGAGAGGGCTCGCCAGTTACTTGACATTCAAGGCCTAGGAGACAGCAAGCCATCCCAGCTAATGGAGAAAATGCTAAATCTGCTAGGGGGGAAGATCCCCGGATTTTATTCACGGAGATTTTCCTGCGTCACTTACCTCCCCGGGTCCAGACGGCGCTGGCCAACACGCCTGTCACGGAGCCCCGTGCTTTGGCTAAGGAAGCAGATAGTTTTTTCCTGGCTACACAACAGCCCGAGGCAGAGACGTTAGCCGCGACGCTCAGCGGCCCACCTGCAGTCAAGAAAGCGTGGCGGAGGCCGGACACGGCTGTGGCGAGCCGGCGTGGAGACGCCGGAGAGTGCGTTTACCACGCACGTTTCGGGACAAGGGTGAAGAGATGCATCGCTCCGTGCAGCTACAAACCCCCGGGAAACGGAGGGGCCGGCGCTCAGTAGTGGCTCTGAGCGTCGGCGGCACGTGCAGGCTCCTCTTCGTCAGCGACAGCGTTTCTGGGAGCCTGTTTCTGTGTGACACGGGCGCTCAACGGAGCGTAGTTCCAGCGTCGAGTGAAGACGTCGCCCGTGGGGGGCACGGACCGCGATTGACGATGGCTAACGGCGGTCCCATTCGCACGTACGGCGTGAGGCCTATGTGTTTGTGCATCGGAGGACAGCGTTTCAGCTGGGAATTTGTGACAGCGGACATTTCTTTTCCCCTCCTCGGAGCGGATTTTTTGTGTGCTCATGGACTCTTAGTGGATGTTAAGAATAGGCGTTTGGTTGATGCCTTAACGTTTTCTTCCCTCGTGTGCACACTTGGCAGCGCAGCGTACGACGGGCTGTCAGGCTCGCTGTCAGGGGCAGACACGTTTCTCGGACTGTTGGCCGAGTTTCCAGACCTGTCGCTACCCACCTTCTCTGCGCTTACCACTAAGCATGGCGTGGAACACCACGTCACTCCCGGGGGGCCTCCTGTCTACGCCAGGGCCCGGCGGTTGAACCCTTCTAAGCTGGCTGTAGCGAGGGCGGAGTTTGCAACCATGGAGCGCCTGGGCATTGTCCGCCGCTCCGACAGTCCTTGGGCTTCCCCCCTGCACGTCGTTCCCAAACCGAACGGCGGGTTCCGCCCGTGCGGGGATTACCGCCGACTCAACGACGCCACTACGCCTGACCGCTATCCGGTGCCGCACATTCAGGACTTTTTGGCGCATCTGGCCGGTACGGGGGTGTTTTCCAAGGTGGACCTGGTGCGGGGATACCACCAGGTGCCTATGCACCCCCTGGACATTCCCAAGACAGCAGTGATAACGCCTTTTGGACTTTTTGAGTTCCTGCGGATGCCTTTTGGACTCAAGAATGCCGCTCAGACGTTCCAGCGCCTGATGGATTCGGTGCTGCGGGACCTGCCGTTTGTGTTTGTCTACCTCGATGACATACTCGTCGCCAGCGCTTCAGTGCAGGACTCAACGAACACGGATTAATCATCAATCCTGCAAAGTGCCAGTTCGGGGTGTCGGACATCGATTTCCTGGGACACCGCGTCACCAAGGGCGGTGCGACACCTCTGCCAGCGAAGGTGGAGGCTGTTGCGGCTTTTCCTCGCCCGCTCACAGCCCGGTCGCTCCGTGAGTTTCTGGGGATGGTGACTTTCTACCACCGTTTCATCGCCCGGGCCGCACACATCATGCGGCCGCTGAATGAAGCGTTGAAAGGCAAGACCCCCGTCCAGGAGATCGACTGGACAGCAGAGGCGGACGGCGCTTTTGCTGAGGTCAAGACCGCGTTGGCTCAGGCGGCTTTGCTGGCACACCCATCATCTACGGCTCCCATCTCCATCACCACGGATGCGTCGGACTACGCGGTCGGCGCAGTGCACGAGCAGTGGGTGGAGGGCGCTTGGCAGCCGCTCGCCTTTTTCAGCCGCCAGCTGACGCCTAGAGAACGCAAATACAGCGCCTTTGACCGGGAGCTTCTCGGACTTTATTTGGCCGTGCGGCACTTCCGTTTCATGCTGGAAGGCCGTGAATTTACGGCGTTTGTCGACCACAAGCCGCTCACCTTCGGCAGCTGTCCTACATATCGGAGTTCACTACGGACATTAAGCACGTGGCTGGCAAGTCGAACCTGGTTGCCTCTCCAGGGTCGTCATCGGTGCCGTCCAGTTGGGCCTGGACTATACTCGCATGGCGGCGGACCAGGTCACAGATCCCGGCATCCAGGCTCTGAAGGTGGAGAGCGCGGGGCTGCGCTTGGAGGACGTGGTGTTCAGCGATGCGGGCATTACTCTCCTGTGTGACGTCTCTACGGGCCTGGCGCGGCCTGTCGTCCCTGCCAGCTGGA
Organism: Pogonophryne albipinna; assembly: GCA_028583405.1. Classification (NCBI taxonomy): domain Eukaryota; kingdom Metazoa; phylum Chordata; class Actinopteri; order Perciformes; family Artedidraconidae; genus Pogonophryne; species Pogonophryne albipinna. The sequence goes on along the minus strand of CM053254.1, from coordinate 36,791,851 downwards.
GGCGTCCTGTGTTCGAGGCTGTGCACGGCCTGTCACACCCCGGCGTTAAACCTTCGGTGCGTTTGGTAGCGGCGAAGTTCGTTTGGCAAGGACTGAAAAGGGACGTGAGGACTTGGGCCAGGGAGTGCGTGGCTTGTCAACGCGCTAAGGTGCACCGCCACACAAAGGCCCCGTTGGAGCGTTTCCTGGTGCCTGAGAGGAGGTTTGATCACGTCAACATTGACCTGGTTGGTTCCGCTCGTTTCGACATCAGCCGCAGACGTTGCCCGGGCCTTCATTGCAACGTGGGTGTGTCGTTTTGGCACCCCGTCAGACATTTCCTCAGACAGGGGTTCTCAGTTCACGTCCGAGCTCTGGAACGCTGTGGCAGGCGGTTTGGGGGTTAAGCTGCACAGGACTACCGCTTACCACCCTCAGGCTAACGGCCTCTGCGAGCGCTTTCATCGCTCCATGAAGGCGGCCCTCAAGGCCGGCCTTACGGACGGTAACTGGGTCGACAAGCTGCCCTGGGTGATGCTGGGCCTAAGGACCGCACCTAAGGAAGATCTGCAGTGTTCTACAGCGGAGATGGTCTAAGGTCAGCCGCTGAGAGTTCCGGGGGATTTCCTCCCAAATGCATCAGCTCCCTGGTCTGCCACGGCCCAGCGAGTTTTTCTGCGTGACGCGGCGGAGGCTTTCGCTCCAGTCCCGACTACTCAGCATGGCGCGCCAGGGTCTCAAGTTCCCGCGGAGCTACGCTCGGCTGGGCACGTCTTCATTCGTCACGACGCACACAGAGGCCCCCTGCAGCCCCCTTACGATGGACCTTTCCGGGTTTTGGTGAAAAACACCTGGTGGTCGACATGGGCGGTAAGGCTGAGCACGTCTCGGTTGACCGGGTGAAGGCTGCTCACTTGGACGTGGACCGGCCGGTGCTGCTGGCTCGGCCGCCGAGACGGGGCCGACCCCCGGCTTTGATTCCTGTTGTTCCGGTCCCTCCTCTGTCAGGGGCCGCACGGGCGGAGGTCGCTGTACCGACTCCGGTGCGCAGGTCTCGTGGGGGCAGGCGGATTGTTCCTCCCCGCCATATGGATTTTGTTTACACGTGAATTCTGGGGGGGCTTGTGTGGTGACACGTTATTGTACTTAATTCACCTCTCGTATTGTGTTGCCACACGGACCCTTTAGTGGGAACACCTGTAGCGTTAGCTTCCATTCCTGCTAGCTCGTCAAGCAGAGCAGTTCATGCGATAACCTCTCTGTTATTAATGGCTAATAAAGATTGGAACTCTGTTCTTAATACACCGCCTCCGACTCCCTTTTCCTGGCACTACAGTACACCTTTTTCATGCTTTACAAAGAATGCATAAAGTAATGACTCAAATACACTGATATACATGCCATTAAACATGACTGAATACTAGATCACCTACACATCAGTGATGTTGAGTGTACTTTCTTAGCAAAAGGTTACATTTACATTTTACCAAGCAACATCACTTTTTTGTTCAACTTTCACATTTCAATGTATTTAAGGCAAATATTATTGAACATAGTGAGAACTGCGACCCTTTGTCTCTGCTGCATATTGACTGTAAAACAACATGTTAAAAGTGATTCTTTCAGTGAGACAACCGAACAGAGCAAGCTTCTACAGTTGCACTAAGTTTTGATAACAGTTAAATATTATTTTAATAATACATTTATTTCAATGTTGATGAATTTAGAACGGTTTATTCATAATCTGATTATCTTTGTAGTACAGTGTTGGATTTAAAAAACACATTCAAATAAAAAAATCATTATATTTATAGCCCCTGAACAAACAAACACACCTCTTTCTTAAATAACACACTTTCTCTGCAATAATATGTTTTTTGATATTTCTGTTAGGAAAGGACACGCCTGAGAGACAGGACTGCTTCACCATTTTCTCTTTCTCCGAGGGTCCAGAAGAACATCCAAGAGGGAAAGGAGAAGCTGATGTTAGGAGATTTAAGAGCAGTACAGGACATTCACTAAGAGACACTTATATTGTAACACAAAGACCTGCACACTGACTAGTTTTGTAGTCTAACAGGAACTTAATTTGTGTGTTGTTTGTTTGTTTGTGTTTAACGTTGCACCTCAGAGACAGTGTGATTATTGTCAGGCCTATAAAGTTTGGCAAAAAAAAAGTCAGCTGATCAAATGCATTTGCCTCACTTTATGAGCTTCACATCACTTGTGCCTTGTACCGCCGAGTTTGCAACGTCATAAATAAATGGTGCC